>JBBBDQ010000548.1:8207500-8345000 GCA_037127315.1 Ascarosepion bandense | reverse complement strand
TTATTTTAAAAAGAACAGTATTTTTAGGAAACATGACATCTTTTTTATAAACCATTGTAATAAAGAATTACAATATATATATATTTATTGTCTGTTATATTTTACAATATAGGTTTAGAAAATTATCTGTTGTCTCGATACACTATATATATATATATATATATATATATATATATATATGTCAGATTAAATAAATTGAAAACATTGTGTCTGCTTATTTTTAATAAAATCCATTCAAACTCACGGATAATCCTTCGCGTATTATAAGTAAAAGATCTTAGAAATGAGCTGTAACTTTGACAGAAGTACTTAGGTACATTGAGAAGTGAATGATAATGATATAGTTACAGCTCATTTTTGACATCTTTCAATTATAATACCCGAAATATTATCCATGAGTATGAACGGATTTTATTAAAAATAAGCAGACACAATGTTTGCATTTTATTTAATCTTACATGTTTAAAAGAATCTTTACTGCCTAAATACACAGAATTTATATATATATATATATATATATATATATATATATATATATATATATATATATATATTGAGAAAGAGTATGGATATAGAGAGACAAAGGGAGGATACGATATATATATATATATATTTAAAATCTGTGTATTTAGGCAGTAAAGATTCTTTTAAATTCTCTTTCATTTTTTGCGAACCCAGACGATGCTAATTTTTCTTTTCTTGTTTATTTAATTTTATTTGGTTTTATCTTTTTCTTTTTCTTTTTCATTTTCTTTTTTTAATTTCTTTGCAAATCTATTTAAAAAGAAAGAAATTAGACTGATTTTTTCTACAGTTTCTGAAAGGATTATTTTTGTTGCTGAGGTGATGTGTTATCCCCCGTGGGGATTTTCATATCGAAATGGTCATTCAACATCCTTGAATTAATCCTATTTTAATTTAATTAATATATATATATATATATATATATATATATATATATATATTGTAACAAAGTTATAGAACACGTAGGTTTCTTTTACCTGCTGTTCATGCATTTACTTTTATAAAGAGTGCTCGATACAACGTAGAGCGTTATATTGTAATGGTTGTTACAATGGTTTATAAATTCATAGTATCACTACACAAAAAATTTTCGCGTTTCAACTTATCACCTGATGAGAAGCGCACGTAGCAGCTTCGAAACGCGAAAATCTTTGTGTACTGATACTATGAATTTTTAAACCATTCTAACAACCATTACAATATATATATATATATATATATATATATATATATATATATATATATATATATATTGGAACTATTTCACCACGGACGGTAAGTGAGAGCTCAGTAAAACAAAGAGTTGTTCAGCTTTTATGGGATAGGTCTCCCGTTGTCTGCAGGTGTTTTGCAAACTTTTAGACAAATGGAACATGTTGAACCGTGTTGTTCAAATGGCTGAGGATCCTTTGTCACATGTTTCCTTCAATGAGCAGCTAGGACTGCTTTATTGCGTGTGATAAAACCACTGTGGCAAGTAAAGCTATCATTGAAAGGTGCAGCATACTACCAACTTACTTGTGCATACAGTTGATCTCGATGTTTAAATGAACCTCGCTGAAAACTTTGTATAGACGAGAAGCAGAAAAGCTCCAGCATCTATACTCTGATCAAGAAAATGAGATGCCATATATATATATATATATATATATATATATATATATATATATATCGGCTGATCTTCCTAAATAGAATATATATATATATATATATATATATATATATATATATATTACCTTAGTTTCAATCTTTCGGTATTGTAGAGCGTCATATAGTAACTGATTACCTAACGCACTGATCTACCTTTTGGTGTGTCTGTCTGTAGGATCGGTTAAGTTGAAACACGTTTAAGAAAAGTTTTGCACTCAGTTACCACGTAAGCGGGGGTCGGGTAATCTTTGACTCGTAACTCGAGCGTCCGCGCTCGAGTTTCCCACAAAAGAAAACGAACTTGTATCCCAACTCGCTCTAGTGGTGGATCATGATAAACAAAAGCTGATTACCCCATGTACTGACCTGTTTTTTGGTGAGTATGTCTGTGGGATCGGTTAAGACAAGCTTCGACAAGCTAAGGCAAGTTGAGACATGCTAAGAAAAGTTTTGTACCCAGTTACCGCGAAAGCGGTGGTTGGGTAATCTTTGACCAGTGGCCTGAGCGTGCGCACTCGAGTTCCCCGCATAAAAATCTGACCTAGTGTCACAACTCGCTTCAGTGGGGGAGAAGTGTAAATAAAAACTAATTATCTAAATAAGGGAGAAGTTAATAAAGACTAACCTTTCTCGTTCTGGAAATGATAATATAGCCAATTTCCCTTCTTGGTACCACCTGCAGACATTATCACCGTTGCAAGGTCTGAATTTTTTTTAATATGCTCCAAGTTAAATAAGGATCTTTGCGATTTTTTCTTTTAATTTCTACAAGTAGTTGGCTATTTTGGTACAATTGTTAAGGTTCTCTACCTTGAATGTTTACTTATGATTGTACCATCATTTTTTAATTGCCTTATGTACATCTTACATATATTTTTCTCCGTTCATTTGTATCATGAACTTCTGCTTTGTCAACAACTCTTCCCGTTTTACAAATTCCGTCAAGTAGACTTTTGCTTTTATCGCTGCAGTTTAATTTTTCATTAACGATATTTTGCTGCACGTTTTTATTTTTTATTTTTGATGTTTTCTCTCTTTATGTAATTTTCTAAATTGTAGGTACAACTATAACTTAGATTAACAGTATTTCTCATAAATATCTAGTGCAATTCTGAGTTCTTAGGGAAGTGTTTATTAATCAGTTCGAAAAATATTTCCCTATCTTGGTCTTTACTTCTAAATTAAAAGGTGGGTTGAACCGAAACATTTTTCGTTTCCTTGAATTATTATTTATTTGCTTATTTATTTGAGGTTCATATTCTAATTTATTTTTTGACTATTTTTATTTGAAGCCTTATATTCTTCTTCTTCTTCTTCTTCTTCTTCTTCTTCTTCGTTCCTTATCCTTTCAGGACGTATGCGATCATGGTCTTCCACGTCTTCCTATCCTTGGTGACTCTTATCACGCTTTCTCCTGTAACATCTCGTAATCCCCGTTCTGTCATCCAACTGCTCGGGCACTTCAAATATGTTATCCGCTGCTTTCCTCTGTCTCTCTTTCTCTCTATCTGGCCTGTTAGTATCAGGTTCTCCAAGCCCTCTTTCCTCATTGCATATCCCAGGAACTTTAGTTGTCTCTTCCTTGATGCTCACTATTAATTTCCTTTTCGTTTCCATTCTTTCCAACACCTCATCATTGCTCACATGTTCGGTTTTTCCTTCATCTTTGATGATATTGTCCAACATTCACTGTCATATTGAAGAACTGACATCACATAGCAAGCTAGTACTTTCTTCTTTGTTTCTGGAGAAAGTTTCCTATTTATCGTAATGTATATCCATATCTCTCCCTCTCCCACACACCCTTTCTTTCTTTCTTTCTTTCTTTCTTTCTTTCTTTCTTTCTATCTATCTATCTATCTATATACATATATTGTCATCCGCAGACAGATCTGTTTCGCCGTATCACAGCTCATCAGTACGGTTAGACTCCGATTGCTTTTTTACCCAGGATTGAAACCCGACCGAAATGGTGTCAGTCATATATATATATATATATATATATATATATATATATATATATATATATATACGTAAAAAAATCACAAGATCGCCAAAACCTACCGCGGTTTCACACAACGGCTCGTATATATATATATATGTACACTGGTTGAGATGTATAAATTACGTAAAAAGGAAAATAGCACCGACGTCTCATTGTAACAAATATATTTACCAAAATTACACAAAAATACATTTTTCCCACAGACGGTGCCCAACTGACGCTACTATACTGTGCAGTAACAAAATAAAAAACAAACAACGTGCATGCGCTAAATTAAAAATATAAAATGGCAACAACGTTTCCCGTCGCATCCCGTATAGACATGTAAATTTAGTCAGTATATCTTTATGCAAATATGTTTCCTTGAGTAATATCGACATATTGTGTCTATTTATTATTTTACTGATCCTTTTTTTTAATCATATCACCCCGAGCAAGACGGTAACGCCACTGATGTGCAGGGGGTTACATAGGAGTGAAAAGATTGGAAAAGAGAAAACTGGAAACCGCATCCTAAACAGGAAACAAGGGATGAACCTCTACACCTGTTCAATAGACGTGGGTGGAGTGTGAACCGGGCGATAGTTCAGTCTATCTACTCCAATTGAAAATAAATTAACAAAAGAGAAAAGTGGAAAGATTGGAAAAGAGAAAGCCGGAAAACACATCCTAAACAGGAAACAAGGGATGAGCCTCTTCACCTGTTCAATAGACGTGGGTGGAGTGTGAACCGGGCGATAGTTTAGTCTATCTACTCCAACTGAAAAAAAAAGTGAGAAGATTGGAAAAGAGAAAACCAGAAACCGCATTCGGTTGTCTAATCTGTTTCTTGATGTTTAGAGGAAATTCACCAAGGAAGGAGCCGTAGTTTTTGTTAGCCCAAGTACTTTCGATCTTTTCCAAGATCATCTTCAGATGTAAATTACAAAGACAAACTTATTGTAAGTGTGAGAAAATCTGCGTTTTGTTGTGATGGTAATTTTTAAAAAGGCGTTCTGTGATAGCTGTTTTAGAATTTTAAATTTATACATTATAGTTATGGAATTTTTTTTTACAAAAAAAACTTCAAAATACGAGAGCTTATCGGAAATTGATAGAAACGTATCATGGCATTAAATGTTATATGCACTTTGTTGTTGCTATAGTCGTAATAAGTTTTGTTGATTGTTGGTTGGTTGATTTTGATATGAAGAGCCTCAAGATTTTGAAGTTTTTAACTTCTATTTTTGTTGTGTAGTATATTAGTGTTGTCAGCAAGTATTTTCCTGTATTGCGAAGGTGGAATGTAACCTGTCTTTAAATGTTATGCAATAGAAATTGTATCCGACAAATGAAGTGTAAGATAATGTTGTGGTTGTCAAGCCAACATATGCACCTTACTTTTCTGTCAAAGATTCAATCTCCCAAATCACATTTAAATTGAGGTACAATGTTGGTCGTTTCCAAAGCACGGAGAATAAATATATCTATATTATTCAAAGAAATGTGTTTGTTGTGGGGCGTTACCCACGTAACTATGAACTCTTCCTACCAGTATATTAACTGAGAGTTAATCACTCTCGTGGCTTCAGTTCAGCTCAGCACAGTCACTAGTAAGCCAAGCTTATGTTTACTCTGTTCTCTTGTATCTATTTTTGACTTAATATATGTTGTTAACCATACCACCATGTTTCGAGTTATCATTTAGTGGTCCCATCACTGGTCCACATCAGATATATATATAGCCATTCGCAGACAGATCTGTTAGGCTGTATCACAGCACATCAGTACGGTTAGACATCTGATTATTTCTAGTCAGGATTGAAACCAAATTGACATAAGTCGGCGATTCTACCTCTGGACTATGGGCGTTCGGTAGAGGAAGACGGACTTTAGCGTGTTATATACAATGTAAGCGTATGCCAGTAGCCGAGAGTGTTCAAATTAATTACTGAACTAACGATGCGTAGATGCGTGAGTAGCTACTGTTTTTTCAAAGTCTACCATTCCTCCATAGTGCTCAATCAGGGTGTGAGAGCGTAATGTGTGTGTGTGTGTGTGTTTACGTGCGTGCGTGAGTGCGTGCGTGTGAGCGTACGATACTTTTCTATGTCAATAGAAAAGTTCGATGACTCTTTCGATGGTTTAGTAGAAATAGAATTTTGTCATATTTTAAACTTGCCAAATGAAATTGCATACTTGATTTATGTCTTCAATTAATATTGTTGCTCGCAGAAAAATTGAGAGTAATTTAGTAAATGCATTGTACCTTTCAAATATCAAACACTTCAATGCTGTAATTTTTTGACAGCACAATTGAACGCACTCAGCATATGCGCGTACGCACACATACAGACACACTCATCTATCTATCTATCTATCTATCTATCTATCTATCTATCTATCTATCTATCTATCTATTGTCCTGGGTATGACGATAAACTACATCTGGCAGCAAGGCCTCTGTATGTGGAACGATATCTTAATTGCTCTTGTTGTCAGGTTCACCTAACCCAGGGTGGTTGCATTTGTTAGTATATGAAAATAGTTAACTCCCAAACTGGGATCAAAATATAAAAATACTTTAGAAAAGCTTACCAGCAATACATTTTTATAGTTAAAAAATTACTAAAAATACATTAGTGAAAAAAAAAAGCTTTTCAAATCTCACAAGAGAATAACATTTCGGAATAAAATGACCCATAAAGAGTTGATATGCCACAATGAAACCAAACAAACAAACGAAATCCTCTCTCTATCTCTCTCAGTTTATATATATATATATATATATATATATATATATATATATAGTCATCCGAAGACGGATGTTTCGCTGTATCACAGCTCATCAGTACGGTTAGACATCCGATTGCTTCCATCCCAGGATTGAAACCCGACCGAACCGGCGTCAGTCGGCGATTCCACCTCCGAGCCATGGGCGCTCGGTAGAAGGAGGCAGACTTTTTAGCGTGTATATTATCATTAGACACGCCCGATAGCCGAGAGTGTTCTTAATTCATTGCTGAATGAACGATGCTAGAGTAGCTACTGTTTTTCATATATATATATATATATATATATATATATATATATATATATATATATATATATGACAAGTCTGTAAAAAGATCAACTTAATATAAAATATTAAATAATGTAGATGTATGGACATGTGTGTATGTAGAGATAAATAAGTAAACGTGAATGTGTTAATATGTAGGGTCACACGGATGTATGTATCCATGAGTTTGTGAGTGGGCGTGTAATGATTTTATGGTCACTATCCAAGAATGATGACCTTTTCCTGAATGGTCTAGAGATCCTCAACTGAGATGACGCCAAGGTCTCTTGTTTTATATTTTTTATATATTTACTTGATTTCCTTTTCATTGTAAAGAAATGCTTATTCCGGGGAAAATATTTGTACTGAATGGAACGAACATAGTATACTCTGATGAAATGAGCTAATTTAGCTCATATATATATATATATATATATATATATATATATATATATAGAGAGAGAGAGAGAGAGAGAGAGAGAGAGCGAGAGATGAGCGAGAGTAAGAGAGAGAGAGAGGAGGAGAAAAAAGAGAGGCGGAAGAGAGACTTTGCATATGCCTTGATTTTAAGTTCCTGTTCCAGTAATTTAATTGTTTCCTTGAGTAATATCGACATATTGTGTCTATTTATTATTTTACTGATCCTTTTTTTTTTAAAAATCATATCACCCCGAGCAAGGCGGTAACGTCACTAATGTGCAGGGGGTTACATAGGAGTGAAAAGATTGGAAAAGAGAAAACCGGAAACCGCATCCTAAACAGGAAACAAGGGATGAGCCTCTTCACCTGTTCAATAGACGTGGGTGGAGTATGAACCGGGCGATAGTTTAGTCTATCTACTCCAATTGAAAAAAAAAGTGAGAAGATTGGAAAAGAGAAAACCAGAAACCGCATTCAGTTGTCTAATCTGTTTCTTGATGTTTAGAGGAAATTCATCAAGGAAGGAGGCGTAGTTTTTGTTAGCCCTAGTACTTTCGATCTTTTCCAAGATCATCTTCAGATATATATACAAGATGTTGCAGTGAAGGATAATCTTTTTTTAATGTTTTATATCATAGACTGGACCTAATATCTGGTGTTATTTTATTTTTTTAATCATTTCACTACAAACAAGGCAAGACGCAAGAGATTACCGAGAGCGAACGGGAGAATGGAAAAACTTTAGTGAGCAGGAAGGACAAAAAAAGGACAAAGTTTAGGAAGACAGAAGATGGCGATTGACGTTGCATTTAATTTTTTGAAGATCGTAGATGACACGGTAGCAAGAAACTGAAAGAGAATTCCACAGGCAAGAAGTGCGACAAAAAAATTACTAAAATAGAACAGGGTTACATTTAAGTATTTCAATAGTAAAACGATGAGACCGAATAGCCAATCTAGTAGTACGCTTGAGGTCATGAGGTCGACGTGTCAAAGAAGAAAACTCATTAAAACAATTACCATGAAAATATTTATAGAAAAAGACAGAGTTTGAGTTTGAGTTTTGTTTAACGGCATAACAACATCTGTGGGTTATTTAATGCCAAAAAGGTAGGGTTTTAAGGTATTTTTTATGTTCAGTTATAGCGAGAAAGATGATTTAGTCGGATTTTGATGAAAAATCTTTTTTATTTTAGAAAACTGAAGATGTCTTCTAGTTTTGTATTGAAAATGTATTGCTGATAATAATTTTTTCCTTCAAAAACGTATTAAGGTAATTATGTTTTTCTTCAAAAATATGTTATTGTAATAAATTTTTTGTTTAAAAATGAATATTTTTCTATAAAAGTCAATTTTTATGTATATATTTTTATAAAAATCTACTTTTATACTTTCATAGTGTTTTGACCCGAGTTTGTTAGGGACCCTAACAGGTGCTACCACCCCGGGTCAGGGTGGACCTGAGAACAACAGCAATTAAGAGGTGGTTCCATGCTCCTCACAACCTCGAAATTAGAGGCCTTGCTGCCGGATCCAGTTTATCATCATACCCAGGACAAAAAAGACAGAGGTAAGCTATGTCACGGCGGTGGGAAAGTGAATGAAGTCGAGATGTCAGGTCAGGACGGATGACAATATTGATACTGGCTTGGATTTTGTCGAGAATCAGTTACCAGGCCGCCAGACCAATGCAAATCATGCGCTTTTTCTTTGACCCACGGCGCAGAACAGTCGTTTATTTGTTTTGGAGATTTGCATATGACATAAAATGGCATCAGCGAAATCGTCGTTATTAAGTCAGGTTGACAAATCTAAATATTTTGCTATTGGTTTATGGCTTGCATAACGAAAGACAAAAAAAAAAGGGATGATAATGTTGATAGCAGTCAGAAAAAGAAAACTACAGGAACTCCTACAAAATGTAGTGAAGGAAAGCGAGAAGAAAGGACTAAGCATCAACTGCAAGAAGACAGCATGAATGGTTGTTAGCAAAAGGTGCGAATTGCAAATCGGAAATACTAAAATCAAACAAGTGCAGAAATTTGAATATCTGGGAAGTGTTTTAACAGAAGACAGAAAGTGTGACACCGAAATCCGAAGTCGTACTGAGATAGCCAAGGAAGCACTCTAAAAGTTAAGCAGAGTATTGATAAAATTTCGTTAGAACAACGAAAAGAGGATTAAATTGCTATGTGATGCCTTTTCTCTCTCTGGCATTGAATGCTGGACGATATCCCCAAGGCTGAAGAAGAGAGTTGAAACAACAAAAATGTTGTTCTACAGAAGGATGTTGATGATACCTTGGACCGAACATATAAGTAACAACACAGTTTTGGAGAAAATGGAAACAAAACTGAAACTAATAATTAACATTAGTAAAAGACAATTGAGGTTTCTAGAGGATACGACAAGGAATGAGGGCGTGGATAATCTGATACTCACAAGATATATAGTGAGCAACAGTGACAGATGAATACAAAGCCTAACGCACTTAATGAGCTTGGGTAAATGGATGGCGGAACAAGTCTTAAGAGAAGGAAAAAGTTTATTAAGAGCTACAAGGGGTAGGAAGTTGTGGAAAACCACGATTGCAGACGCCCTGAAGAAACACGGCACATAAAAACAACCTACAAAAGACGGGAAGCTGAAGAGAGCCATGATCATCTACGTCCTGAAATTATATAACGCATAAAAAGTAGTTGTGAATAGATGGTAGAACAAAGACCAACAGGATGGTAATGTGTCAATAGTTACTTACAAAAGGCAAGCAATTGATGATCGCCCAGAATGTTTACTTTACAATAATGTTATCCCTGTAAAAAGACCCACGTGTTACTCGAGGTACAGAGTTACAGAATAAGAGGCTCAATTTATATGCATATAAAATTGTAGAGTTCAGGGAAGCATCCTCTTGGGAGTCGGTTCCACAAAGTAATGGTTGAAGGTCCATAAAAGATGATGTTTATTTAAAACACAACACGTTATATTATAATTTACATAATTTGTTAGTTTTTCAACATAAATACTGTAAAAAATAACAACATTATTTATTGTTCTTTCAAAGCTGTGATCTAGATGCTGAGGTCGTTTACATGGATGAAAAAGTATATTTATTTAAACAACAAATCTGAAGAGTCATCATCACCTATTGTACGCTTCTGCCTTCTTCAGGTGATTGGAATTTCGAACTGAACCATATATTTCGATCACCGGGGATAGATTGTTCTAGTTCCATGAGCCATAGTTCTTCCAGAGGTATCAGTATAAGTTATCTTCCTTGAGCTCAACTCAAAATTCTAAATTCCAATCACTTGACGAAGGCTTAAGCGTACAACAGCCGAAACATCGTGAATATGGCAACAAATATTAGGACAACAGTTCGAATAATGTAAATAGTATAAATAATTAAAATACCTCATCTCAGAAATATAGACAAACACCAACTGGAATCGGACTGCGGCAATATCGAGTTGTTGTTCATTACATATTCAAGTTTGCAGCACCTTTTATACCCAAGTAATCAACCAACGGATGTGCGTTGTGGTGCATTGGATATCGGCTCGGAACTAGAAATCGGAGAGCCGAGTTCGAATTCCAGCCGAATTCATTGCATTCACTTATGCGCAAATATCCTTGGGAAAGGTATTAATCCGTCACTTCCTTCCAGTTATGGGATAAATAACAGGACAGATTGGGTTCTATAGCCTTGGTCGGTAACCAGTCTACCGCAGAAAGCAATGGCAACCTACTGCGGGATAATCTTCTGCCCAGTCAGTCATGTCTCTTTCGAGACATGATCGCCCAAGCGTGTATCACGTATGGCACTTAACTGAATAAACCCAACTATAATTTTCGGCCTTTTGTCTGGGAGGCATATGACCAGATCTGACCAGCTATGATTAACTTTGACCAGATGACCAGTTTGGTACCCAGTTACCGTTAAGCGAGGGCTGGGTAACCTTTGACCAATGGCCTGAGCGCACGTGCTCATGTTCCCCACGTTAAAAACCGACCTTGTGTCACATCTCGCTTTAGTGAGGGAGTAGAGTAAATATCCACCCCCTTACCTGTTTGCATTTCTCACCAACATTTGGTTTCGATCGGTGAGTGTATACTTATGTTAGAGGGGCGGGGCGACGGGGGAACGAGCTTAAGCAAATGAATGGCAGAATAAGAGAGAATAACAAAAAAGACAAAGCTTATTAAGAGCTACAAGAGACAGGAAGATGTAGATGTAGAACGCCTACATCGCATAAAAGAAAAAGAAGACGGACGGACGAAGAGAAGTGACAGAATTTTATATATGCCTACTACCCGGTTACATAGCCATTTTTTTTGTTTAGAATATTTGAGAATGTAGTCCAATGGTATTAGAGACATTCTCGTAATTAAGGCAGTTCTGTAGGGTTATTAATTTTGGTAATCATGTCATATCGAGCAGGATATCCACTCCATTATAAATAAGACTGTAGTGATATATATATATTCTAGAAAAGTTTTAGATATTCTACAAATTCATGGCTAATATAATTCATATATATATATATATCACTATATATATATATATATATATATATATATATATAGAAAAAATTGACATCGTTTTTTTCTTTTTTTTTTCTTTTTTTTTCTTTTCTTATTTATTTGATTTTATTCTATCTTTTTCTTTTTCTTTTTCGTTTTCTTTTTCTTTTTCTTTCCCTTTATTTTTATTTTTATTTTTATTTGATCATTTATTTTTTAATTTCTTTGCAATCTATTTAAAAAGGAAAAGTAGACTAATTTTTCTCCAGTTTCTGAAAGGTTTTTTCTGTTGCTGAGGTGATGTGTCGTCCCCCGTGGGGATCTTCATATCGAAATGGCCATTCAACATCTTTGAATTAATCCTTTTTTAATATATATTTGCTCTGTAATATTTTATTACATGGAGCTCTCTTCCTGTATCATTTTTTAATATTAAAATAAAATTTTAATATTAATTAGGATCGGGTTTTTGGGAATTTACCTTCCTGCTTTTTTCCCTTGGATTGAAGTATCTGAATTAAAATATATATATATATATATATATATATATATATATTCTAGAAAATTTTTAGATATTCTACAAATTCATGGCTAATATAATTCATATATATATATATATATTCTAGAAAATTTTTAGATATTCTACAAATTCATGGCTAATACATATTTCGCAGCAAAATCTGCCGCTCCTCAGACCCAAATGATACAACAGTTAATATTCAATTATCCAGGACAAAATCACATACACACACTCTCGTGCCCATATCGAGAATAGATATTTGTAAAGGCAATCTACAAAACAATTTCCTCGTTCATTCAAAAAACAAAAGAAAGGAAGAAAAAGAAAAATATAGAAAAATCATAAAAGAGAAAATGAAGAAAACGAGAAAGAGAACGAACAGCATAAGAATAAAGGAAGTTGAAGTTAACGTCTAAGATTTAGAAACATGGCCAAATATTCTACGTTATATATATATATATATATATATATATATATATATATATTAACGTCTAAGATTTAGAAACATGACTAATACACATCAATGAAATCGAGACTATAAACGGCTGGCTTTGCTGCAGCGAAATATGTATTACCCATGGATTTGCAGAATATCTAAAATTGTTTATAGATTATGTTACTCTGTTAAATAAATAAAACTATTTGACATTGAATTCTTTTGAGTTTATCTATTGGAATCTACCTGACTTAAATACCAAATATTCTACGAAATATATATATATATATATATATATATATATATTTTAACGTCTAAGATTTAGAAACATGACTAATACACATTAATGAAATCGAGACTATAAACGGCTGGCTTTGCTGCAGCGAAATATGTATTACCCATGGATTTGCAGAATATCTAAAATTGTTTATAGATTATGTTACTCTGTTAAATAAATAAAAATATTTCACATTGAGTTCTTTTGAGTTTATCTGTTGGAATCTACCTGACTTAAATACCAAATATTCTACGTTATACACACACACACACACACACACACACACACACACACACACACACACACACACACACATATATATATATATTTTAACGTCTAAGATTTAGAAACATGACTAATACACATTAATGAAATCGAGACTATAAACGGCTGGCTTTGCTGCAGCGAAATATGTATTACCCATGGATTTGCAGAACATCTAAAATTGTTTATAGATTATGTTACTCTGTTAAATAAATAAAAATATTTCACATTGAGTTTCACACTACGGATCGTTAGGAATAAAGACAGAAAATCTAAGCAAGAGCCAAACGGTTCTTCAAGGAAATTGGCCAATTTCCCTGACGAGCCGTTGGGTGAAACAGTGGTAGATTTTTGGCTCTTGCTTAGATTTTCTGTCTTTGTTTGCTCTACTTTCTTATTGAGCGTTTAAGTGTTAGGGTTTTTGTATTGTTTTTTTTTCTTTCTTACGAGTGCTTGACTTTTTGTTCATGTACTTCGTTTGTTTCTTTTTTTTACTTCCCCTTCTTTTCCCTCCGAGTTCGTTCTCGGTGGGCTGTACAAGACGATTTAAATTATAGCTTAATTAATACTAGTTTCGGCAGAGTTAGTTCTGTTTCTATTGGTATTCTTGTTGCTATATATATATATATATATATATATATATATATATATATATATATCCCTCCTGTCATGTTCATGGAGAGAGAGACAAGTTAATTCTCTTTACTACCAGTAACGAAATATCTTACAGTAACTTATTATTCTATTTTTTTTTTGCAATAATTATGTCGTCGAGTAGTGAAAAATATATATTGTTATGGTGCCCTATCTATATAGAAATGGACTCTTCCTCCATCAATAGATACTCATCTGCGTGATTTTCGAAGAAGCAGCTGTGAGACAGCCAAGAGACAGTCGAGACCCAGCGGAACTATACGGTTTGGACTTACACTTCTTTCTGCCGATTACTAACACTCTTACCTGTATATATGTTCTGTTATTCTAAGACACAGTTTGAACCTACCTTTTTGTTTCTGTGTCTTTATTTCTGGTCCAAACAGGCCACAACAACCTGACGACGAAGATTTGCCACAACATATATATATATATATATATATATATATATATATATATATATATATACCCTCTCCATTATAAGTCCGTCGTATATATATATATATATATATATATATATATATATATACTTCCCTCCTTCCCTCCTGTCCTTTGGGTTATTTTTCTTCTTCCCATCTCTTAATGTAAGATATTTAATAGTAGGTAAATCAATATATATGTTGCCGTCATTTTAAACAGCATATGGATATAATCCATTAGGATCCATTTAAGAACACACGGATGGCTCCCAAACTTTGTCCAAAATATGACAATAATAATAATAATAATAATAATAATAATAATAATAATAATTGAAGCAAACAGGCCAGACATTATTGTTAAAAAGCCAGAAGGAGAAAACTTGTCTATTAATTGATATGGCTTGTCCAAGCGGATTGTAACATAGCAATCAAGGAATTTGAAAAACTGTCAAAATATAAAGACATGGAAATTGAAATAGAAAAAATGTGGAAATTGAAAACAAGAGTTGTGCCAGTGATAGTAGGTGCACTTGGAATGATAAAAAATGGAACAAAACAACACATTGAAAGAATCCCTGGAAACCCCAGCTTAAGAGACATACAAAAAATTGTCTTATTAAGTACAGCCCACACACTAAGGAAAACCTTATCTATGTAATGCTAGGGATGATAGGGAAGATAGAAAAACATGAAATGGAGCCATAACAACACGCCACTACCTGCCTTAGGTCTCCCCGCAGACTTGGTTGGTAGTGAGACCAAAGCAGAAATCGAAATATGATGAAAAATGACATAATAATAATAATTAGTGATGATAATAATAATAATAATAATAATAATAATAATAATGATAATAAATGATTAAAAATGATGAAAGCATTAATAATAAAGAAACCCCCCCCCCAAAAAAAAAAAAACTCAGTCATATCAACTAAGAACTCGGCCAAAACCTGCTAACTGTGCCTTTCGTATTGAGCGCTTTAGTGTTAGGGTTTTGGTCTTAGGGATTTTTCTTTCCTACGAGTATTTGACTTTTTGTTCATGTACTTCGTTTGTTTCTTTTTTTTACTTCCCCTTCCTTTTCCCTCCGAGTTTGTCCTCGGTGGGTTATTCAAGACGATCTAAATTATAGTATAACTATTACTAATATGAGCAGAATTATTTCTGTTACTATTAATATTGTTATAATTATTATAGTTATTATATATATATATATATATATATATATATATATATATATATCGCTTATGGTTCCAATGCTTGCAAAGCCGAATACAGCAGTGAAATCAAATCACCATAATTCTGCATTCAGCGGCTGCGAGTTCACCTCAGCTCAACCTGGTCTCTGTTGGTGTGATCTTCTTCTTCTTCTTCTTCTTCTTCTTCTTCTTCTATGTGCCCTGTCCTTTCAGGACGTAGGCGATCATGGCTTTCCACATCTCCCTATTCCTGGTGGCTCTTAGCACACTTTCTCCTGGTGCACCATGCAACCCTTATTTCGTCATTCACCTGATCAGGTCCTTCAAATATGTTATCCGCTGCTTTCCCCTGTCTCTTTTTCCTTCTATCTGGCCTGTTAGTATCAGGTTCTCCAAGCCCTCCTTCCTCATTGCATGTCCCAGGAACTTCAGTTGTCTCTTCCTGATGCTCAGTATTAATTTCCTTTTCGTTTCCATCCTTTCCAAAACCTCCTCATTGCTCACATGCTCGGTCCATGATATCCGCAGCATCCTTTTGTAGAACCACATTTCAGGTGCTTCAAGTTTTTCCTTTCATATTCGAAGATATAGTCTAATATTCATTGCCATATTGAAGAACCGACATCACATAGCAATCTAGTACTGTCCTCTTTGTTTCTAGCGAAATTGTCCTGTTTCTTAATACTTTACTCAACTTCTGGAATACTTCATTCGCCATGCTAATTCGCCTTCGGATCTCTGTATCGCACTTTCCGTCTTCTGTTAGAACACTTCCCAGGTATTTAAATTTTTGTACCTGCTTGATTTTAGTGTCCCTCGCCTGTATTTGGCGTTTTGGGCTGCCCTTTTTGCTGACCATTCGATTTTCTTGCAGTTTATTTGTCGTCCTTTCTTGTTACTCTCTTCAGCTACCTTTCTGTTGGAGGCCTTGTAGTTTTCTTTCCGTGTCTGCTATCAGCACTGTATCATCTGCGTGCCTTATATTGTTTAAATTGTGGCCTCCGATGACGAATCCTGGCATAACTTCTAGAGTTCTCAGAATAGTCTCGCTATGCAAGTTGAATAGATCCAATGAAAAGACACATCCTTGTCCCAAGCCCTTTCAATCTTTGTATAACTGCTGAATTCGTTAGCTGTCCGTATGCAGGCAGTTTGCTGCCAGTAGAGATTCTTGATTACTCTTAGGTCTTTCCTAAATATGTCGAGACTGCCAAGCATCTCTATCAATTCTTTGTGGCGTATTTTGTCAAACGCATAATGTGACAGCGTATTGCCTTTAATCCTAAGCTGTGATATAAATGCTAAGGTAGTTACCACATTCAGAGAAGAGAATATGCTCATTTGAATAGCTAAACAATTTATAGTTTATTGCTTCTTTTAAGAGATAACAAGAAAAAATTAGAAACGAATTAAATATTTCTTAAATTTAATTTTCAAAGCTGGATATGCAAAATAGCTTCGGGCCATTCAGACATTTTATCATTAATTCCATGAGTGCGCGTCATATTTCAAGTTTAGTTCACCTCTGCTGTGGCCAGGTATTGAACTCACAACTCTTTGGGTCAAGTACTTTTTAGATTTCTTCAGCCAAATCATTTTTATTCACTGAGCGTCATGAATATGGCAATAAAGGTGAGAGCAACGGACCGGAAGATGTCAGTTCAGTCAGTTCAGTGCCATACGTGATACATGCTTGGTCCGATCATGTCTCGAAAGAGACATGATTGACTGGGCAGAAGATTATCCTGCAGTATGTTCTCATTACTTTTTGCGGTAGACTGGTTGCTAGCCAAGGCTATAGAACCCAATCTGTCATGTTATTAAACCCATAACTAAAGGGAAGAGACGGATTAATACCTTTCCCAAGAGTATTTGCGCGTAAGTGAATGCAAGGAATTCAACTGGATTTCGAACTCGGATCCCCGATTTCTCGTTCCGAGTCGATATCCACAGCATAAATATAGACTGATGAAAAAGACTATGCTCTAAAAACTTATATAGTCACAAGTAATTATTTTTTGTAGACTATTGTTCACGCAGTATAAGGCTCAAGAGGCAACCAATGTTGGGAGTTACTGAATGAGGTTGTTGTAAAGGTGTACAAGTGGGAGTAAGAGATGTATGTTATAAAGATATGTAGATGAGATAATGGTAGATTTAGTGTCATGGTTTTACTTCCCCACCAGAAACAACGTTATATATATATATATTAATTTTTAAGGGTTTTCGCTCGCACGCACGCACACACACACACACACACACACACACACACACACACACACACACACACACACACACACACACACACATATTTTGAGCTTTAAAAGTTTCAGTTAATTCCCTTTGGTAAATCAACTCTCCAAGCTTTTGTTTCTTCAGCTGTGGTCAGGTATTGAACTCACAAGTTACTTTTTGGACTCCTTAACCAACACTATTATCCACTGCGCTATGTGTCCTTAGAGAAGAAGATCAGAGTGTACGTTTCAGCTATTGTATACTACGACCTTATTCAGGGGATATACGTTTTAATTTTGTGCACGGCAGTAGATTGTTCTAATTCCGTGTGACATGCTACTTTTTTATATTCGAGTATCAGTTAATTACCTTTGGTAAGTCAAGTCTCTACGTTTTGTCCCTTCCGCTGTGGCCTTCGGATTTCTGTTACATTTTCTATTGTAACTTATAGAACTTTATTCCCTACGAGTAGGCCCGTGCCGTCAAAAACGACGACAAAATATTTATACCGAAATGTCATTTAATACGACGGCAATATATATATTGATGTACCTACTATTGACTATCTTACATTAAGACATAAGATAAAACAAGCAAAATAATCCAAATCCCCGAGAGGAAAATATTTTTGCAGACTCGTTGTACGAGGGTGACATTATTCCACCTCCTTTTCCTAGGGATGTATTTGTCGAAATTATGACACTTTGTACTAGTTCTGTGGAGTTTAGTTTTGAAAATTTCATGTATAGCCAAGTGGATGGGGTCCAGATGGGTAGTCCCCTTGGTCGTACGTTAGCTGATATTTTTGTTGATTACTACGAGTCGTTGCTCTTTGGCAAAGTGTCTAAACCTTTTATTTATTTCAGGTACGTTGATGACAATTTTTCCACTTTTTCGAATGAAAGTTTTCATTAATTTATAAATAAGTATGCGTAGAAATGGACACGTGTTGTTGGAAAATGCTTGCGGCTTTCTCTTTTCCAATCTTTTCACTCTTTTTTTTTTCAATTGGAGTAGATAGATCTATCTATCGCACGGTTCACACTCCACCCACGTCTATTGAACAGGTGAAGAGGCTCATCCCTTGTTCCTTGTTTCGGATGTGGTTTCCGGCTTTCTCTTTTCCAATCTTCTCACTATTACATAGCCCCCTGCACATCAGTGGCATTACCGCCTTGCTCGGGGTGATACGATTAAAAAAAAGAAAAAAAAAAAAAGAAGTGAAGCCGTAATTTTTTCAGTAGGCTTAACTCCTTACACAAGGCTTTGTCTTTCACTATGGAAGAGGAAAAGGACAATTGTTTGGCCTTTTTGGATGTTGTTGTTGAGCGTAGTTGAGGGAGTTTTCTTACAAATATTTATCGTAAACCCACCTTTACTGGCTTGTATATGAATTGGTGTGCGTTTGCACCTATATCAAGAAAATGAATCTTATCAAAACTTTGGTGTACAGGGCGCTCAAAATTTGTTCTCCTACTAGACTGGACTCTGAATTTGAGAATATCAGGGAGATTTTCCTTAATAATTGCTATCCGGAAGCCCTTATTAATTATATTATCAATAAGAAGACTAGGGGATTTTATTCTCTTAAAATCCGTGGCCTTCTAAGTATTCGGTTTATTTGAAGGTTCCTTGGATTGGAGATAAGGGCTTAGTTAAGTAAGTTAGCAAGTCGGCTTCTGGATGTTTTCCCTCTGTTGCTCTGCATTGTATTTTTCGGACTAGGTCTGCGTTTCCGTCTTTTTCGTAAGGATGAATTGCCCTGCATCAAATTAAGTAATTTGATATATGAATTTAATTGCCAGTGCGCTGCTGGTTATGTGGAGCGCACAACCTTATGTGCGTTGTGGTGCATTGGATATCGGCTCGGAACGAGAAACCGGGGAGCCGAGTTCGAATTCCAGCTGAATTCATTGCATTCACTTACGCTCAAATACCCTTGGGAAAGGTATTAATCCGCCTATTCCTTCTAGTTATGGGTTAAATAACAGGAACAGATTGGGTTCTATAACCTTGGTCGGCAACCAGTCTACCGCAGAAAGCAATGGCAACCTACTGCGGGATAATCTTCTGCCCAGTCAGTCATGTCTCTTTCGAGACATGATCGCCCAAGCGTGTATCACGTATGGCACTCAACTGACTGATTGACCTTCTAAAATACGATTTGACAAAAAAGATATGTTATCTTCCCTCTACAAATATGGAATCGGCTATTGCTTAACACCTAGTAGAGGAATATAGCCTGTTCCAAGTCATATAGGAAAGAATGGTTCAAAATTTTACATATAGCTTGTTCCAATAGTCATTTAAAGATTTTGGAATCAGTCTGCATATAAATACGGAGGCCATCTCTTTGCTGGCAGAAGGATTTTGTGAAGTCTCTTCATTTGTTGGGGGATATTTTATTTTAACTGCCCCTCGATAATTATTTACACTCGGTTTTTCCTCCCCTTGTTATATATATATATATATATATATATATATATATATATATTTAATTTAGCGTATCCCCTCCACAGTTTTTTTTTTTTTGCTCTTCATTTTCGTTGCTGTTCTTTTCGTTTGATTTATAATTCCAACCATTTTTCCCGAGGAAATGTTGGACAAAAGAATGTTAGTAAATTCCTTGTTTTTAAGGCAATATGTATCTATAGTAGTATAATCATCCGCAGACAGATCTATTCCGCTGTATCAAAGCTCATCCGTACGATGAGACATCCGATTGATTCTAGCCAGGATTAAAACCTGACCAAATTGACATCAGTCGGAAATTCTACCTCTGAGCTATGGGCGCTCGGTAGAGGGAGGCGGACTTTAACGTGTTATATACAATCTAAACTACACGCCAGTAGTAATTATGTTGTTGAGTAGTGAAATATATATATATATCCGCAGACAGATCTGTTTCGCTATATCACAGCTCATCAGTACAGTTAGACTCCGATTGCTTTTTACCCAGGATTGAAACCCGACCGAATTGGCGTCAGTCGACGATTCTACCTCTGGGCTATATATATATATATATATATATATATACGCACACACACACACACACACACACACACACACACACACACACACACACACACACACATATATATAACGGTCTTTATTAAAATAGAGAGGATATATATATATTTCACTACTCAACAACATAATTACTACTGGCATGTGTTTACGTTGTATATATCTCGCTAAAGTATACTCAACAACATAATTATTGCAAAACATAAAATAACAAGGCACTGTTCAAGAGCGAACATGCGGCAAGAACTTCAACTGACCCGATGCTGCCTCGCTATTGTGTCTCTCTCCATGTGTGGGACAGTATAAAAATATCAGCATGCACTGTGGGTATAGAAGAATCCAAAGGAGTAAAGGAGTATCCTGCACATAACTCTCTAAGACAGCTCTAAATATATATGTATACAAATACATATAGAGCAAATATAAGAAGAATTAAGGCAGACACTTTATTTCATGGTAAATCGGAAGTATGGGCCTATTTCAGGCGAACCATCATCAGCTTCCGTCTTTATTTTACAAAGGATCCTTTGTAAAATAAAGACGGTTGCTGATGATGGTTCGCCTGAAATAGGCCACACTTCCGATTTACCATGAAATAACCTGTCTGCCTTTATTTTTCTCATATATATATATATATATTACTAAACTTTCTTCATTTTGATATCTCCAATTTGTAGCTTACATGTTGGGTAGCCTCTTTTATTGAAGACCACGCATCTGTGTTCTTCCAATAATTCGGTCTTTCTTCTTGCTTTCCTTTACTATCTTGTCTTTAGAGATATTGCGGTCTTCTTTCTGTGTTTACGGCACAGGTCAGGAGTTACGACTAGCTAAAACAGATTAGACAAGCCAAGACAAGCTTAGATATACTAAGACATAGTACCCAATCATCGCGTATGCGAGGGCTAGGTAATTTTTTACCCCTTGGCCTAAGTGCATACGCTCGCGTCCCTACATTAAAAGCTGACTTTGTGTCACAACTCGACCCAGTTGTGGGCGACAGGGTAAATAAATTATTTCCATGTTGGTGATCAACACAGTGTTTATCTGCACATTTTATTTTATTATAATAGAGAGGATACACACACACACACACACACACACACACACACACACACACACACACACATATATATTGGTAATAAATCCCGGTAGGACTTCTAGTTCTCTTAGGATTGTTTCGCCGTAAAGGTTGAAGAAACCTGGTGACTAAAACTCTTCTTTGTCTTATGGTTTTTCTATTTTTTGTGTACTTAATTAATCCATTTTTCGAGGGAAACTGAGAACTATTAAAATGGGAAAATGTTGCTAAAATCAACAAGAATGCAAAAAGCGATACCTATATTATCAAGAAGATATGATGCTATTTGAGCCCCAGCAACAGTCACCAAATATTATCGTAAAATGCTCATAATAAAAATCTGAGGGACATTTAGACGTGGTGTAATTGTTAGAAAGCTGGTCACGCTCTACCAATTACGACTGAATAGTGAGTTCGATCTTCACTGGGTGCTCCCTACTCTCATCCTTGTGCCACATCCAAGCTATGCTTAATAGAGGGTAATTCGACGTGAGTTAATTGTTAGCAAACTTGTCTCGCTCAATCAATTAGGACTGAACAGTGAATTCGATCCTCACTGGGTTCCCTATACTCTCAGCCTTGTGCCACATCTAAGCTACGCGTAATAGAAGGTACTTCGACGAGGTGTAATGGTTACAAAGCCGGTCTCGCTCGATCAGTTCCAACTGAACAGGGGTGTTGCTTTTTATCAGCCTTGTGCCACATCTAAGCTATGCCTAGTATCAGGCACTTCGACCTGTTACTTTGGTTAGCAAGCTTGTCTTGCAGGATCGATTCTGTAATGAGTTCGATTCTCACTGTTTGTCGCATACTTTCGGCCTTGTGCCACGACTAAGCTACGTTTACTAGATGGTACTTCGACGTAGTGTAATGGTTAGCAAGATTGTCTTACATCAATTATGATTGAACATTGACTTTGATCCTCATTGGGTGCCCGATACTTTCGGCCTTGTGCCACAAATATGTTACGCTTAGTAGAGGCCACTACGACGTGGTGTTATGCTGGCGATTTTGTCTCGATATATCAATTATGACTGAGCAATGAGTTCGATAGTATGAGGCACTCACTAGGTGCCCCATACTTTGGACCTTGTGCCACGTCTAAGCTGCGCTTTAATCATCATCATAAGAATCTGAAACTGTAGTTTTTTTCAAGTGGAACAGCGTGTATGCTGAAGGTTTGAGATTTGAGTTTTTTTCCTGTCATTCAATCTGAAGCGATGGTCACCAGAGAACTCAAGTAAGAGAAACCAACAACAACAACAACAAAAACAACAACAAAATCAATAATAATAATAATAATGATAATAATAATTTAAATAAGTAATTGGATATGATGAACGTAAAATATTAGCAAGTAAAACAATAAAAATCCGATTAAAGGAAATAGGTGACAGCCATATTGTAAACGCAGTTGAATGTCAACATTGGCTGGGCGACCCCTCGTGGCAGGCACAGCTATGATGATCGCTTATCTCGGCATCGCCGTCTTCATCAATTTGTTATTTAGATGTTGTTTCCTGATTGGCTGTTCGAGTCAATGTCGGTGGGTACAGACGCGGGCTCGAGAGAGTTTGCCGTTTCAGACAATATCTTGCGTCATTGCTCTGATCGTACTACTTTCTGTCCATCAACAATCCTACGTCCCGTGGGAGTTGTGAAAAGTATTACGGGGTCCTCAGAAACAACGTCGCGTGATTAATATATGAATTTGCGGTTTTATATTTGGTTTTAGTTTTGTTTAGTGTTGTGATTTAATTTAGGTAGCGCTCGAAAATCTCGGTGATTAGTTGTTCAAGGATCGTCGTAATTAGTCCTATTTTATTTTAATCATTTTGCCCCGAGCAAGGCGATAAAACAAGGGGTCACTAAGTGTAAAGAAAACAGAGAAAGCGTCGATAAAAAGAAGATGGCGATTGACCTTGCATTTGAATTTTTGAAGATCGTAGTTGCAGACGACACAGTATTGATAGCAAATACAGAAAAGAAATTACAAGATTTGCCACAGAAGGTAGGAAAGAAAAGCGAGAAAAAAGGACTAACTATTAACTGCAAATAGTCGGAATGTATGGTTGTTAGCAAAAGAAAAAACCCAATATGCAAATTTTAAATCGGAGGTACCAAAATCAAATAAGTACCAAAATTAGAGAGCCGAGTTCGAATTCCAGTTGAATTCCTTGCATTCACTTACGCGCAGATAGCATTAGGAAAGTTATTAATTCATCTCTTCCCTTCAGTTATGGGTTAAATAACAAGACAGATTGGGCCCTATAGCCTTGGCTGGCAACCAGTCTACCACAGAAAGTAATGGCAACCTATTGCAGGAAAATCTGCCTAATCAGTCATGTCTCGAAAGAGACATGATCGTCTGAGAGTGTATCAGGTATGGCACTTAACATACTGACTGACTGACCAAAATTTAAATATTAAGTGTTTTAACAGAGAACGGAAAGTGCGATACTGAAATCCAAAGGCGCATTGGGACAGCCAAAGATGCCTTTCAAAAGCTAAGCAGATTATTAAGAAACAAAAATATCTTTTATGAACAAAGAAAATAGTGCAGAGCTGTTATGTAATATTAGTCCTTCAATACGACAGTAAAAGCTAAAAAATCTCAAAGATGAAGAAGAGACTTGAAGCAACAAAAATGTGGTTCTACTGAAGGATGTTACAAGGGCCAAATATTTGAGCAACAACGAAGTTTTAGAGAAAAGCAAAAAGGAAATTAACACCAGAAAGAGGCAGTTGACATTTGAAACACACGTAACGAAGAAAGACGGCTAGAAAAATCTGATATTCACAGGAGAGATTGAAGGCCCAAAGAAACAGTGGAAAACAATGCAGCTTGAGTAAATGAATGACCGATCAAGGTTTAGGAGAGATAACAAAAAGACGAAATTTATTAAGAGCTATGAATGACGGAAAATTGTGGAAGGCTATGGTCACAAACATCCTGAAGGGACACGCCATATAAACAAATTCACACGCAAACAAGAATATGGATGAAAGTTCCACAAGACAGAATTGCGAGAAGAAACTACGAAATAGAACTTACGGTTACACCTAGCAATTTCTACAGTAAAAATACATTTAGATTAAAACAATGAATAGATCAGTGGTTAAAATAATTATACTTCTCACTTTCTACTCTCGCTCTCTCTCTCTTTCTCTCTCTCTCTCTCTCTCTCTCTCTCTCTATATATATATATATATATATATATATATATTCCGTCGATTGAGTACTCTGGGAAAATGGTAGGCTTTAAAAATAGTAGCCACTCACTGCTATTTACGTACCCTTCTCCAGCAACCGTCTAGGCTACTGGCGTTTCGTATACATTTTGTATGTAACACTCTAAAATCTGCCTTCCTCCACCGCGTGCCGATAGCTTAGAGGTAGAATCTCCGACTGATGTCAAATCGGTCAAGTTTCAATTCCTGTCTAACTTACTGATGAGCTGTGATACAACGAAATAGAACTGTCTGCAGATGACTATATATATATATATATATATATATATATATATATATATATATATAGACATACATAGACTTCTGAGATAGATAGATAGATAGATAGATATGAAAAGACACACACACAGACATGCACACACACACACACACACATATATGACGAGCCGTAGTGTGAAACCGCGGTAGGTTTTGGCTAGCTTGAGATTCTTTGAGATATATATATATATATATATATATATATATATATATATATATATTTTAATCATTTCACCCCAAGCAAGGCATTCCACTGCCACTATTGCGCATGGGGTTACATAGGGGAAGGTGAAGAGAAAGAGTGGTTAGATATAGGAAATGTCAGAAGGAGTGTGATAGATTTTTTAAAAAATTATATCACCCCGAGCAAGGCGGTAACGCCACTGATGTGCAGGGGGCTACGTAAGAGTGAAAAGATTGGAAAAGAGAAAACCGGAAACCACATCCTAAACAGGGAACAAGGGATGAGCCTCTTCACCTGTTCAATAGACGTGGGTGGAGTGTGAAAATATATTTAGTGCATCGAGGCAGCAGGTAATTTTTAAGACATATACTGTTAAATATAACAGACAATGAATGTCTATTATGTTTAATCATGAGCCGTTCTAAACATCGTAGTTTGGCTTTAATTTCAGGTGAAAATAAAGACAAACATTGTCCAACAATTGGATATTTTTTTTATTATGTTGGTTCTTAAGCTTTCGGTTCACATGAGCCATCTTCAGAGAGGTTACAGGGACGTTAACATAAAGACATCCACCATCAAAGATAATTTTATCTTGTGTTGACAAAAAACATTGCTATGCGACGACAACAGTCACCGAATAGTTGATTAACAACACGCTCCCTTGTAGACTTACCTGCCACATTTCTGATCAGAGTTCAATTAAACAGTTCTTAGAAAAACATAGACACGTAGGTATATTAGACAGATTTTTGTCGATAACACAATAATACTCACACATACACGAAGTAAAAAGAACCTTCTGATATTGAAAGCCATCTACATTAAATCAAAACAACCTACACTTAATAAAATCACATTTCAATCTAGTCACAAAACATTACATTGCATTTGGACATATGGTTCTGTTAACATTTCAGTCTCTCATGCGGTGTGACGTCATAGAACCACATTACAAATTTACTAACTGCGTCTGCTATTCGGTGTCTGTTATCGTTGCATAGCAATGTAAGTGTCAACACAAGATAAAATCATCTTTGATAATGGATGTCTTTATGTTAACGCCCCTGTAACTTCTCTGAAGAAGTCTCATGTGAGCCGAAAGCTTAGAACCAGCATAATAACAAATATCTAAATGTTGGACAATTTTTGTATTAATTTTCACCTGAAATTAAAGCCAAAATACGATGTTTAGAACGGTTCATGATTAAACGTAATAGACGTTCATTGTCTGTTATATTTAACAGTATATGTTCAATATATATATATATATATATATATATATATATATATATAGTCATCCGCAGACAGACCTGTTTCGCTGTATCACAGATTATCAGTACGGTTAGACTCCGATTGCCTGTAACCCAGGATCGAAACCCGATCGAATTGGCGTCAGTCGACGATTCTACCTCTGGGCTATGGGCGTTCGGTAGAAGAAGGCAGACTTTTTAGCGTGTATATTGTCATTATACCTGCCCAATAGCCGGAGTGCTCTAATTAATTACTGAATGAGCGATGCGTACATGCTATATATATATATATATATATATATATATATTACTCCTGGGAAGTAAACTTGTGTTGAATTACGACAACTATTGACGCATTACTGTTGATTACTTTGGCGTTGATGTTATCTCTGGTGACTCATTTGTCCAATGTGGGCCTTGCATTTTAAGCTTTTGCAAGTAATCCTACTGTTTGCTGCATTGATATCATAGTCCTGTGATTTGTAATGCCGACGAAGTTTACTTGCTAACCTGTACATTTTGTTGCATATATTGAATGTTAAATCCGGTCTTTCCTGCTAGGAGGCGAGTAGAACTTTCCCTTAAGAGGGAATATAGACTACTGTGTAGCGCAATATTTCACGTTAGACTCGTGTGCTATATTGTGTCCCTACACCGTAGGAATTTTCCGTACGTCCCTAACTAAAAAGAAACATTCGGAAGCTTCAAAAACTTGGATGGAATGAATAAGGCTTTGTACAGAACGAATTCCTTGCATTCACTTACGCACAAATACTCTTGGGAAAGGTATTAATCAGTCTCTTTCTTCCAGTTATAGGTTAAATAACAAGACGGATTGGGTTCTATAGCCTTGGCTGGCAACCAGTCTACCGCAGAAAGCAATGACAATCTACTGCGGGATAATCTTCTGCCCAGTCAATCATGTCTGTTTCGTGACATGATCGCCCAAAGCGTGTATCACGTATGGCATCTAACTGACTGACAGAACGAAACCCGAGGAAACAATGGCCCAACAGGTGTAATGTCCAGTAACTAATTCCACTTCAGAGTCTTTACTTTTCTAAGGAAAACTTGGGGACCTTCACTCCCCGTTGGGACTACGGCGCAAGGACGCTTACTCGGGTATTTTTAATTCATCAGTGCATTTTGTATGTTAAAAGCCAACTGATACTTGCAAAAAGTTTCACCCGGCCTGTGACAGGTTTTGTTTCATCGTCTTTGAGTATCTACCAAACCTACTCACTTGAAAAAGCCTGTTGGTGGTAATGGTTTAGTCGCCGATGAACCGACTATGTCACATATGCACGTATCTATCTATCTATCTATCTATCTATCTATCTATCTATCTATCTATCTATCTATCTAGTGTTCCATTCTCACTGGTTGCCTCATTCAATATTCAACATTAAATCATATAACAATTGACATGTCATGAAATAAAATTTTTGTAGTGATATTATAACATATTTATGTCATAAAATCTAAATAAATATTATTCGCTCTACTTTGTATTGAACACTTTTTAAAGAATAGTCTTTCTTCCATCTATACTTACCCTATACTTGGTTTGATATATATATATATATATATATATATGTGTGTGTGTGTGTGTGTGTGTGTGTGTGTCTGTGTGTGTGTGTAACTGGATTATATATTATAGGGGAATATATATACGTGTATATATTTCAAAGAAAAGATGTATGACCAATTGGAAAAAGTTTTTATGACGCGTTCACTACAATCGACAAAATTGAAAAAAGCCCTTACGGAGATTTGGAATTAAGACAAAGATTGTACAGCTCCAGAAAACTGCCATCTGCGAGAATTCTCAGAAAGGTTCTTGAGTTTTGTTGACACCGTGCCTCAAAAACAGAATTTCTATTAATTACGTCAATATGTGACACCAACATAATAATAATAATAATAATAATAACAACAACAACAACAACAAGAGCAGTGAAACACCCCAAATCTCTGCCAAACAATACAGAGATCATCTTTGCGATTAGTAAGAGATGATTATTATAATGAGAATACTTGTAATGAAATTGACAGTTCTTTTTTTGCCTTTGAATGATAAATATTAAATTTATATTATAAGTAATAATATTTTAGTGAAATATAGTGCGTTCAGAAAATGTAATGACGTAAAGCAATCTATGGGAGGTAATTCAGTATTTGGCATATGAAACGTACGAAAAAAAAATAGTAAATAATAAAATCGAAAAAAAAAAACCCCCCCCCCCCCCAGGAACTTTATCCCGTACCGGATCGAACGCAAAATCTAATCAGTTCGTACCAATCATGAGGCCAATCATCCCTGACAGTTCCATCGAATCCATCCAGTGAATCTTGAGATATCTTGACCACGGACAGACAAAGAAAGAAAGAAAGAAACAAACAAACAAACGCGACCGAATACAATACCCCCGCCTTAAGGTGGCGGTAGTAATAATAGTAATAACAACAACACAAATTGAATTATTATTATCACAAGTGGTATTATTACTGATGATCTTTCAGCACGAGACGATTTCAAATCAATCGATCTTTTTGCCATTGATTACACAAAAACTCTGAGCAGTTTTCTGTGTGCCCGTTTTCCTGCGTTTTTACCCTTTATTTCTCACAGTTCCACGCACCATAAAATCCACATCTTTTACCCCGTCTTCTCTGCTCTACCTTAAAAACCCTACCCGACAACTTCCACTTCCTTAGGACGTCGGAACCTCCGAAAATCAGCTAATTGTCTTTTTGATCGCTATCCCTAATCCGTCATATTTGGAGTTTTTTCCTTTTTCTTTGTAAAGATTGCTATTATTTCATTTTAAACAAAGGAATTCTCGCTCGTATTTCTCGACAAAAGAAGTTGAAAGCAGTCTCGGTCCGGGGAAGGTTAGTAAAGAGTAAAAAGATAAAAAAAAAAGTAAGAAAAAAGGTGGGGACTGAGTGAGAAACCAAGATGGTGGACGACGAAGAAAGCTGGTCACTTGCATTGTTTAATGCACGCGCTATGACAGTTGGCAGGCAGCACGTCTGCCACCTGGTGGCGTAACGATGCATTACAATCGTCTGCTTTCCAGCTGAAAGGAGAAAAAGTGTAAAGCATGAAAGAAAAGAAAAAGACAGAAAGAAAAATGCTTGCAGAAAAAGTCACTAACACAAAGGTAACATTATTATCCCACGATTTAAAAAGGAGACGAAAGAAAGAAAGAAAGAAAGAAAGAAAGAAAATTACATAGAAAAGAAGAAAGAACGATAGGAAGATAGAAGACGGAAAAGAAAGGGAAAAAAGAAACGTAAGAAAGTAAGAAAGAATGGAAGAAAAAGGAGAAGAATGTAAATACAGAGAGAGGGAAGAGAAAGAGAGAGAAAGAGAGAGAGAGAGAGAGAGAGAGAGAAAGCTAAAATGAGAAGGGGGAGCAAAATTTCCGTAGAAGAGTGACAAAGAATAGACAAAGAAAAAAAACAAAGGAAAAGGAAGGAAAGCAAAAAAAAAAAAGAAAAAGAAAAGAAAAAGTAACATTATTATCCCACGATTTAAAAAGGAGACGAAAGAAAGAAAGAAAGAAAGAAAGAAAGAAAGAAAATTACATAGAAAAGAAGAAAGAACGATAGGAAGATAGAAGACGGAAAAGAAAGGGAAAAAAGAAACGTAAGAAAGTAAGAAAGAATGGAAGAAAAAGGAGAAGAATGTAAATACAGAGAGAGAGAGAGAGAGAGAGAGAGAGAGAGAGAGGGGGGGGGGCTAAAATGAGAAGGGGGAGCAAAATTTCCGTAGAAGAGTGACAAAGAATAGACAAAGAAAAAAAAACAAAGGAAAAGGAAGGAAAGCAAAAAAAAGAAAAAGAAAAGAAAGAAGCAATACAGGAAAATTCAATTAAAACGAAGACTAATATGTCTAATCGTTTGTGTATTGAAGTAATACTTCACAATCTGTAGTCCCAAATTATTAGCATTGGGTTTGATTCTTACTGTGTTTCTTCCAATTGTGACTTAATGTGAAAATGTTAAACAAACTCATCAAAAATTATATATATATTTGAATAATGACTTGATACCACAGAACAAAAATACAGATCTGAATAAACAAAATTTTATACTCATTTTTAAAAAAATAATATTAGGACCTATGCTGGTTTTCGGCCAACGCTCCTTCAGGGACCAATCGTTGGCACAATTATAATTATATTAGACTAAATAACGAAGAATTCAAAGAGATAATGCTGGAACAGGTTTAAAATTACGGTTTTATACGTAAAATTAAGAAAATAAATTTACGTTTAAATTAAATACGTAAATAAAGAAATGGGTAAATGATCCAGCGGAGCATAAAAGAGAAAAAAATGAAGCTCACATATCTCCAAATAAATCTAGTGATCTTAAAATGCTGTCCTTTTGCTTGCAAAGTACTGGCTGAAATAATTTCAACATAAGGCTTCCAAAATTAATATATTAATATATATATATATATATATATATATATAGGCCGACTCATTTCTTGCTTTTTTTAAAATTAGTTGCATTCGTCCTTAAAATTTACAATTGAAAAAGAAACTGAATGTTCTTTATCATTTCTCGATGTTTTTATTCATCGGACCCCAACAGAATTTAAAACTTCCGTGTTTTGTAAAGCCACGCTTTCGGAATTGTGAGACTAATTTTGTCCAAGAAACCGAAAGATTAATTTGATTAAGACCCTTACACATAGGGCATTAAAAATTTGTACAGAAAGTTATTTGGACGTCGAGTTAGATTTTATCCGCAGCACCTTATCCAAAAATGGTTATCCTAGTGATGTTAATGGTGTGATGCGGGATAAAATAAACATTTTTTCTAAGGATAAGCCGTATACTGTGGAAAAATGTCCAGTTTATTTAAGGCTACCTTATATTGGTTCACGTAGTGAACATCTGGCTAAGCAAATTTCTAGAGCAGTTACTTTTTGTTATTTTTCTGCTCAGGTTAGGGTCCATCTTGAGACTCGTTCTACTTTTCCGTCTATGAAAAAGAACTTACTTCCTCCCCATCATATTTCTTCTGTTATCTATAAATTTATCTATAATTGTCGTAATGACTACATCGGAAGGACGTCACAGAGATTGGATTGCAGAATTAAGCAACATGTGCCACGAAGAATTCTCAAAACGGATGTCCGTGCGAGTCAACATTTGAACCCTTCCGGGTCAGCTATCGCTGAACACTTGATAAGTAGCAGAAATTGTGTGAATGGCTTCGGTGTAGATCAGTTCACTGTGTTGTCTGGTTCACACTTAGCGTTTCATTTACAGGCGTTGGAGTCTCTATAAATCAAAGCTAGGACCCTGTCTCTCTGTAAACAGAGAGATTGCGCAATTGGACTCCACATAATTACCATATAGTGCCTGACCATCCCCTCCCCATACTTATTTATTTATTTTTTCCTCCTTCGTCTTGATTCATCTTCAGTTTTAATATTGTAAATATTGAAGAATTAAAAAGGTTCCAGTTGACGAAAAACGGGATTGAAGCTGGTCTGTCATTTTCGTGTTTCTTATTTTTTATTCCATTATCTTTAAAAAAATGCCTGTAAGTATAAAATTGATTTTATTTCTTGTTGTGATAAAATTTTGTACTTATAATAATTTATATATATATATATATATATATATATATATATATATATATATATATATATATATATAGTATTGAGTTGTGATAATGCTTAGTGCCAAGATTGTTGTTTTTCTCAGTGGATAACCGATATAAAAATATTTTGGAAAGCAGATGTTTTGTCGTAAAGTGCTCGATATTGGGATAGAGACTGAGTGCTAATAGGATTAATGAAGAGAAATTTGTCACTTAACTGAGCAGAGCCATGACGACTTGGATGTTTTGTTAGGGCACCATTATGATGTCTTCGTTCGTCAAGACTAAATTTTCAGTCAGATTGGAAATTTCTCAGATTGCTCAGTTAAGTGACGAGTAGGTGATTATGGCTCTCCACATCTCCCTATCCCTAGTAGCTCTTAACACGCTTTCTCCTGTTACACACCCAACCCCAGCTCTGCCGTCCAGTTGCTCAAACCCATCAAGTATGTTACGCGTTGTTTTCCCATGCCTCTCTTTCCCTCTATCTGACATTTGAGTACCAGATTCTCCAAGCCCTCCTTTCACATGACACCAATTCCTAATCAGCAGGTATCAAATGTTAAATGGTTCTTAACATACAAGTTTTCATTTAGGACTTAAATTTTGAAATATAATATGCAATTCTGATCAAAAGCAGAAACAATTCGATAAGATGAAAATGATTAAAGAGTGACTTGATCGCAAGGTCATAAAAAATGCAACTCTAACTAAAAGAGAAAACAACTCAGAAGAAATGGTTTAGTCATTGTTTTAATCGTTAGATCATTCACAGTAAATTTGCGCCTAGGTTCTTATAACGTTTGACAATTCTTTACGAACCTTCCGTTATCAAAATGTGGGGTATTTCAAAACAAAGATGATGGAAATAAAAAGAAGAAAAAGAACCGAAATGAAATTAGCTAGATGATATGCCAAAAACGTATTTTTATTCCTAAATTTAAAATCCTCAGCGTCTCTCGTTCATGCGCATGTGTAGTCGCATCAACGTAAACAAATCCAGTCCGATGAAGTCCTGAGGAACGAAAAGCATCATGTGAAAACTTTGTCATAAAATTTTATTACTTACCTGATGCTAGGGTCTATCATCTCTCAGATGCGTCTCTCAGTTGTGCCTCTGTCCACGGACAGGGATGCAATTGACAAAAATAAAACACTGAGAGGTGTTCGGTCCCGGAAAACAGATGCCCGAGGCTCGACAACCACACTGCACTAGAGGGGGGATCGGTGGTCGCCAACAAGGCCAGCGTAAACCTAAACCTAATATATATATATATAATCCTACGTCTATGGCATGTATGGTAATATATACAGTGATACGCATAAGTATTGGATATACGTTATTTTCTGTTATAACTTTAGTTTATTTTCGCTTGATATTTGGTAAGTAATATCTCGTAAAGTTGTTTTAGTTGTATGTGGAAGGAAAATTAAAAACTCATGGTTGAATCCATTTTTTTTTTATCAAAGTTCAAAATTACCCAATACAAAAGTATTGGATACATCAATTTAATATTTTGTTGCGTAGCCTCTGTTTTGTTTTACTGCTTCCAGTTGCTTTCTATAGTTGGCCACAAGTTTTCCACACTGATCCACCGTTACGTTTCCTCATTCTTCCTTGCATTATTCCACTAATTGCTTGATATTTTGTGGATTCTGCTTATGAACTTTAACTTTCAAAGTATTCCACAAATTCTCAATTGGATTCAAGTCAGGAGACTGACTTGGCCAATTGAGAGGACTAATACCATTATTTTCAAACCATTTCTTTGTAGGTTTTGTGGTATGTTTGAGATCATTGTCGTGTTGAAGCACGAAATTTTGACCATGTCCTAAAGAAGTTGCAGATTTCTGAAGGTTCTTCTCTAAAATCTCCCTGTAAATGCTACCATTCATTCTACCATGAATAACTTGTAACTCACCAGTGCCCTTGGATGAAAAGCATCCCCATATCATAATGGAACCACCCCCAAACTTAACTGTGGAGATGGTATTGTGCTTCTTGAAGGCAGTGCCATTTTTTCGCCAAACACTTGTCGCTGTGTTCCTTCCGAATAGTTCAACTTTCGTTTCATCCGACTTTTTCCCAAAACTGCATAGCTTTCTTTCATAAGTTTCGACAAACTTTAATCGGTCTTTGACATGTTTGGTTTTCATTAAAGTCACGTTTTTGGTGATTTTGAATGAAAGCCTGTATGATATAGAGCTCTGCTAACGGTATCCTTACTTACATTAATTCCAGCATCCTCAAAATTATTTTTAATTTCAGAACGAGTAATGAAGTGTTTTTTGCTCATTTCTGCTGATCCACCTTGAAGTCCTCTCATTTATTTTTCTCGGTCTTTCATTTCTTGGAAGGTTTGCTGTACCGTCGCCATACTTCTTATACTTTCTGATGATATTTCCTACTGTACTTAGTGCTAGATTCATTTCTTTGCTAATTTTTCTGTAACCTTGTCCTCCTTTGTGACGTTCAATGATTCTATCTTGCATATCTCTGAATAATTCTTTAATTTTTTCCATTTTTAATCCTTGAATTGCAGAATGCACATCAAAGAGTCAGATGATTAGTAGCACTATCTTGTAAGCAATTATGTGATTCTCTGATTAGTCAGAGATAATATTCCAATACTATCGAAAATATGAATATTTAAAGTCTTTTAAAATACAAAGTTTCGATTGGAAATTTGAAAAAAGTGTCATGTATCCAATACTTTTGCATAGGGTAATTTTGAACCTTGATAAAAAAAAAATGGATTCAACCATGAGTTTTTAAATATCCTTCTACGTACAGCTAAAACAACTTTACGAGATATTACTTACAAAATATCAGGCAAAATGGCGAACATAAACTATAGTTATAACAGAAAACAACATGTATCCAATACTTATGCGTGTCACTGCATATTTATTAATATATATATATATATATATATATATTTTTTTTTTTAATCATATCATTTTTTTTTAATCATGGTGATAACGCCACTGAAGCGCAGGGGGCTACGTAAGAGTGAAAAGATTGGAAAAGAGAAAGCCGGAAACCACATCCTAAACAGGGATCAAGGGATGAGCCTATTCACCTGTTCAATAGACGTGGGTGGAGTATATATCTATCTATCTATATATATATATATATAGTACAGGGAGAGACAGGGAGAAAAAAGCGTGTAACGTAGTGGACTGGCCTGATCGGGTGAATGGTAGAACGGGGAGTTGCATGGTGTAACAGGAGAAAGAGTGCTAAGAGTCACCAGCAACAGGGAGACGTAGAAGGCTATGATCGCCTACACCCTGAAAGGACAAGGCTCATAAAAGAATAAGATTCTCCGTATCACACTGCAGAACTACGTTTCTATTGTCTCATGTCTTTTTTTCATTTGTGATGAGATTATTCGGCCTTACTGCTATATCAGTCAGTCAGTTAAGGGCCATACGTGATACACGCTCAGGCGATCATATCTCGAAAGAGACATGACTGACTGGGCATAAGATTTTTCCGCAGTAGGTTGCCATTACATTCTGCATTAGATTGGTTGCCAAACAAAGCTATAGAACCCAATCGGCCCTGATATTTAACCCATAGCTGAAGAGAGAAGAGACGGATTCATATCTTTCTCAAGAATATTTGCGCGTAAGTGAATGCAACGAATTCAAATCGAATTTGAACTCGGATCTTCGATTTCTCGTTCCGAGCCGATATCCACTGCACCACAAAGCCTTAAATTACATAAATTCTTTTAGAAACACAGATTCATTAGGCAGTTTATGTACTGTTTTTCTTTGTCTCTCTTGCCTTCAATATGTCCCGTGTGTGTCACATCTTCCAAATCTTTTATCCTCATTTCTTTCCCTAGAAATTTTAACTATCTCTTTCTGATACTATGTATAAAGTGTCCTTTTTGTTTCCATTTTCTCTAAAACTTCGTCATTTCACACATGTTCAATTTGTTTTCTGTAGAACCACGTTTCTGCTGCCTCAAGTCTCTTCTTCATCGAGAACATAAATTACACCTTTAACCACTTCTGCCATGGCAATGCAGTTTATCCCGTCACTATCTCCGTATTTTTAACACGGCAATTACCATTAGCTTCGATTACCACTGCCAAGATCATTATCAAATTATTACCATAGCCACCATTTCCGTCTCCAATAATCAGTAGTGGCATCATGTCTGCCATTACAACTGCCATAATGGCCACTATCGTATGTTCATCTTTTCAATAAGATCCTTTCAAAACAAAACAAAAGTAAAAAACATTTTAGTTGATTTCACCAAATTCCTTCTTCAATTTAACCTCTCATTTCATTATTTTTATTAACAAACATTTTCGATTATTTTCTTTTGCTTTCTCAAATGAACGTATTTTTCTCTCCCCTTTAACGGCGTCTACTTCCGCCCGTTGCTTTATTGGGCCTATGTCGTCTGTTTGCCGAGAAACTCTCCCAATCACACGACCACCTTTCACTGAAAGTCATGTATTTTTTTTCCATATAGTTACTTTCTTTTTTGTGCTTTGCTTTATGCATACGTTGCGCTTGGTATTTTTTATTTGTTTCTCTACTCGTCGCTTATCGTTTGCAGCTCCGTTCTTGCAATTCTAAAATGGGAGCTGTGAAAACTTGGAAAGCGACAACGGGACAGCGGATGTAGCCTCCCTAGACTAAGCTTTGTTCGCAGTCAGGTTCATTTTGATCAGAAGTACAGTCAATAGATTTTCTAGTAGTCTCATTAGGAGTGTATTTAGACATTTTTAAAATTTGGGATTTATTTTTCTATTTAAAATTTTGTTCTCATTTTCATTTCGTTTCGTTTCTTTCTTTCTTTCATCATATCTTTCTATATTTCTTCTTTCTCATTGTTCGGTTTCCATTTCTTTCTTTCTTTCTTTCTTTTTATTTTTTGTTTTTCCTCCCTTTCTTTCTTTCTTTCTTTCTTTCTTTCTTTCTTTCTTTCTTATTGTTTGTCCTTTCCTTTCTTTCTTTCTTTCTTTCTTTCTTTCTTTCTTTCTTTCTTTCTTTCTTTCTTTCTGAGCGTGAAAGTCGAGTAGGTACGGCAATTCAACTACCTGGCTAATGAGTAACAGAATGTCTTTCTTTCTTTCTTTCTTTCTTTCTTTCTTTCTTTCTTTCTTTCTTTCTTTCTTTCTCCGAGCGTGAAAGTCGAGCAGGTACGGCAATTCAACTACCTGGCTAATGAGTAACAGAATTTCTTTCTTTCTTTCTTTCTTTCTTTCTTTCTTTCTTTCTTTCTTTCTTTCTTTCTTTGTATATTCCTTCCTTCCTTCCTTCCTTCCTTCCTTCCTTCCTTCCTTCCTTCCTTCCTTCCTTCCTTCTCACCGCTAGCAGTACCGCCAACAATCATTGACAACATCATAGTAACTGTTACCATTTTCCCTCTTTCCTTATCTCTCTCCCGCAACCATCAACACACCCAATACCACCATCCACGCAGTGTGCTATCAGGTGATGATAGGTGAGACTAGAGGAATGGTTTATATTTCAAAACAAATTTCATTCGTTCTCGAACAGCCGAGCCATCGTCCGCTTCCCATATCGCATGTTTTGTCTACCGAGTCCATTCTGAAGACATTTATCGCATCATTTAGACGCCATTTTATCTTTGCCCCTCTCTCTTTCTCTCCCGTTTTTTACTCCCATGTCATTTCTTTCTTTCTTTCTTTCTTTCTTTCTTTCTTTCTTTCTTTCTAGTGACACAGGTTAAAATAGTTTCTTTGGTCATTAGGTTTTCACGAAGCAATAAAAGAACTGATGCGTATTTGTAGTATTCTTCATGCTTCCAGTCCACCTTTGTATAGTGTGCATTTTTTATCCGTTTGACACGTTTTAAAGTATTTAAATCTCAGAAACTTATGAAGATAGATCAACAGGTTCGTAGATTGATACGTAGTCATTAACTGAGTTACGATATAATCATCGGTATGATATTTGTCTGCACGTCACTCGAACGGGATGTAGCACAAAACCGAATATAAAATTGGAACCTCAAGCGACAAGAGGCCCCCAAAAAGTCTGGACTCCTAAACGCTTCCACTTTGGGGACGCCCCACGCACCAGATGATGATCCTATCCTTATTCTGAGAAAGAGGTATTTCTTTGTAGAGACGACTCTCTTTTTTATTGTTTTACAGCAAGTTTCATCCTGTACAAGGCCTGGGGGCCACTAGAAGTAGAATGTTACGTTAAGGAGTAGTTTATACGAATAGGAGGGGAAGATAACCGTTAACTCTAGATTTGAACAGGTTTAGATTGTGGTGAACGGGGAAACATCCACTTGAGTGTCTCTTCTACAGGAAAGAAGCTGTGTGAGTGGAGTTTAGATCTCACTGATGGAATGTGGGTGGTGGTTTGCTACTATGTAAGTGACATGGCAGGTCCTAGTCGTAAACCTCGCCACATACCGCCTGTGAGAGATAGGTTGGAGGGTTGAAAATAATTCTTCTTTAACAAGGACTCGGAAACACTTTTGAACTTTATCAAGACTGGAAAGTGAGGTCTGGGCAGCTCATGCCCAGATATGGCAACAGTATTCCACTTTCGGCCTGATTTGGCTCTTATAAAGGTAGACGATAGCCTGATGAGTTAGGTACTTAATGGAGCGGTACAGGAAGCCGATCAGGCCCAATATTCTCTCAATGCACGGTGCTTCCTCGAGGAAACATCCGTTCATTTTGACTGACGGTAGTTCGGGGTTAGATCGGCGGTGATATTTGGAGAACACTAACCATGGGTATATAGTCAGTCAGCTAAGTGCCATACGTGATACACGCTTGGGCGATCATGTCTCGAAAGAGAAATGACTGACTGGGCAGAAGATTATCCCGCAGTAGGTGTCCATTGCTTTCTGCGGTAGACTGGTTGCCGACTAAGGCTATAAAACCCAATCTGTCCTATTATTTAACCCATAACTGCAGGAAAGAGACGGATTAATACCTTTCCCAAGGGTATTTGTGCTTAAGTGAATGCAGCGTCATTTTAATTACATTTAATTACAATTTTCAGTAACTGATTTTCTTACGTAAATAATATATTTTTCAGTTCCTATTAATGTGAACTCAAAGTACATAGTTTGAAGCACCTGCATGTAAAATATTTCAAATTAAGATTTATATTTAATATTTTTTTGATATTTTCAAAATCAGGTATGATATAACCATGGTTAGTAGTGATGTAATGTTAATTGATGGTTAGTGTTCCAGGGTTAATGTTGGACCTCATGGCTAAAAAACGATAAATTAAAAGAACAAAAGCTTAAAAAGCTTAAAAAAGTAGTGCCTGGTGTAGTTAGTTGGAGCCCAAAACTGTTTACTATCACAAGCCCAGTAACCTATCCGGGCTGTAGGTGTACACGTGGTAGTGGGTGTGTCGAGATCAAAAGTGCCTGACGGAACCCATCTCCCTTCAGGCTGGTTTTGAATTGATTGTTGTTCTTTTCCTAGTCTAGTTACTTTAGTAAGTAAACAACACTGTTTTATCTACTACTAGCAGTATAGCCCGGCAAATATTCTTGGGAAAGGTATTAATCTGTTACTTTCCTCCAGTTATGGGTTAAATAACAGGACAGATTGGGTTCTATAGCTTTGGCTGGCAACCAGTCTACCACTGAGCAGGGTGATTTAGGGATAGGCCAGCAGCTCAGTGTAGTTTTCCAGTGAGATTTTGCTACCAGTTGGCAGTTACAACATGCGAACTAATTCCTCCAACCGCTTATCCGTGTAAGGCCAATAAGCATAGCTGCGTTTTAGGGCTTTCATACGGCTAATACCTTGATGACCATAATGAAATTGCTTGATCACTCTATCCTGTAATGAGGATGGAACAATCACGTGCTCAGCAAAAGAAGACATCCATTGACTTTTAGCAATGAAGCTCGACGGTGAAAGAAACGTTGAATTCTTTTGTTTATGCATACTTTTGGCTATTTTGTACGATGGAAGTACCACAATTTTTGTAGAACTGGATCGGAAGCTGTGGCTTCACGGATCATTGTAGAAGTGACTGGTAATGCAAATACTGAAATGATTTCTAGCGCCAGGGATACTGCTGCAATGACAGAGTTATCTGATATTTTATTTTGTATTGTTATGAGTTTAGATAGTGCATTAGCATGACCAATTTTATCAGTTCTGTTATACTTCATAGTAAACTTATACTTGAAGAGTGTAGACACCCATCTTTGCAGACAGTTTGCTGTATACACAGGAATGTCTTTTTTGGATCCAAAAATACTGAGAAGATGCTTATGGTCCGTGATCAGAGTAAAATCACGCCATTACGGCATTTTATGAAATCTTTTAATGGCAAATACTCTTGCTAAGGTTTCCTTTACAATTTGGCTATAGCCGCGTTCTGCAGGTGTCAGTGATCTAGATACATGGGCAATTGCCCTTTGGCTGCCACCAGGAAAAATATGAGAAATGACAGCATAATTGAAAGCACCTGAAACTACGACACTATTTATGGATGGCTCGTAGTGTCGTCAGCAAAAGATTTGGAGAAAGTAAGAACTTTACCTTTGTAAAAGCTGACTGACCAGTCACATGTAATATCTTTTTTCAAAAGATTGTTGAGAGGTGTACAAACTCTATGAATTTTGGACAGAAAATCCCTGTAGTGTCTAACCAAGCCAAGGAAAGAATGTAATGTTTTTACATTTGTTGGTGCCGGCATGTTTTTTATACCCGAGGTATTTTCTGGGTCTGGTTTTCTACCATTTTTGTTAAATATAAAACCAAGGTATTTGATTTTGTCCCGGAAAAAAATCACACTTTTCAGCTTTAACACGGAATCCGTATTGTTGGATTCGGCTGAAAACAGAAAATAAACGCTGCAAAATTAATCTTGTGATACAACTTCAACGATTATGACATCAATAAATACCGCAACTCTAATCAATCCGGTCAGCATCCGGTCAGCATGGCGTTCATTGTTTGCTGGAAAACGGTTGTTGCTGGTTTGACTCCTAAGATAAGGCGGTTAAATCTGACCAAACACTTGAGGGTATTAATAGTCAGGAGCTCCCTAGACTTCTATTTGAGGGTTTTAATAGTCAGGAGCTCCTTAGACTTCTATTTGAGGGTATTAATAGTCAGGAGCTCCCTCGGCTTTTATTTGAGGGTATTAATAGTCAGGAGCTCCTTAGACCTCTATTTGAGGGTATTAATAGTCAGGAGCTCCCTAGACTTTTATTTGAGGGTATTAATAGTCAGGAGCTCCTAGACTTCTATTTGAGGGTATTAATAGTCATGACCTCCCTAGACTTCTATTTGAGGGTATTAATAGTCAGGAGCGCCTTAGACTTCTATTTGAGGGTATTAATAGTCAGGAGCTCCCTAGACTTTTATTTGAGGGTATTAATAGTCAGGAGCTTCCTAGACTTCTATTTGAGGGTATTAATAGTCAGGAGCTTCCTAGACTTCTTTTCAACCTCCAGTTGAAGAAGTGCATCGAAAAGATCAATTTTTACATAGAAATTTCCGCCATTTAATTTAGTAAAAACATCCTCTGAAACCGGCAGTGGATACTGATGTTGATTCAAAGAATTATTTTAACCAGTTGAGTAGTCAGAACATATCCGGACTTTGCTATTTTTTACTACTAGGATAGGAGCTGCTCATTGATAATAATTTTGTAGGCTTTATTACACCTTTTTCAACCATATCACGTGTGATATAAGGCACAGGTCGTTTTGGTCTAAAAATTGGTTTAGTGTTCTCTTTTAATTTCAAAATTGCCTTACCTTTAGTAGAGCAACCAAGGTACCTCTTGAAAAATGTCACTGAACTCATCTGTAAAATGATTTTCAATGTCCGAAACAGACAAAAGACTAAATGTGTTGAACACAGACTGGAGAGGAATTTCAAAAAGATTAAGCTGTTCAATCTAGTCGAGACCAATTAAATTCAATTCAGAATTTTCAGAATGGTAGCATACACCCGAAAATATGGTAGCTCGAAATGTAAAATCAATTTTCAGAATGGTAGCATACACCCGAAAATATGGTAGCTCGAAATGTAAAATCAATTTTCAGAATGGTAGCATACACCCGAAAATATGGTAGCTCGAAATGTAAAATCAATTTTTAGAATGGTAGTATACACCCGAAAATATGGTATCTCGAAATGTAAAATCAATTTTCAGAATGGTAGCATACACCCGAAAATATGGTAGCTCAAAATGTAAAATCAATTTTCAGAATGGTAGCATACACCCGAAAATATGGTAGCTCAAAATGTAAAATCAATTTTCAGAATGGTAGCATACACCCGAAAATATGGTAGCTCGAAATGTAAAATCAATTTTTAGAATGGTAGTATACACCCGAAAATATGGTAGCTCGAAATGTAAAATCAATTTTTAGAATGGTAGCATACACCCGAAAATATGGTAGCTCAAAATGTAAAATCACAAGTTAACTCACCACTTAAAAGAATTTGATCTCCAGAGACACTTCTCGCTATGTGCTCTGTTGCAGACAAACATGGCTCTCCAAGTAATTTATAAGATGACTGGGATATTAACGTAATATCTGACGCTGTGTCAAACTGGAAACGAACTGGTTTGTTGTTCACTGAAACAACAATATATTTTCTGTTGCTTTTATAGTTTGCCTTGAATGTTGTGAACACCTATTTTGTTTGTGTCGGCTTTCTTTTTCGTTTTTTAACGGATTATCTCGTAGATTCGACTTTTAGCATTTTTGTTTTAATTTTCCATTACAAAAATTTTCTTTATGTCTAACTAGCAGTATAGCCCGGCGTTGCTCGGGTGTAATGAAAACTTTAAAACTAATCCATGGTCCTGGAACTCAGACTCTTTGGACGTTGGCCCGAAAGACTAAAAAGCAATAGTTGTTTCCAGTTAAAGCGAAACCGTAGACTGAAAGAAAACTGAATGGATGTAAGTCAAATTTTGATTTCCTGCTATCGATATCAAATAAGTTTTTAGCGTTATAAACTGAATTTTGAAGGCTAAATAAGTCCGCTGAGTAAATGGTATCATGGCTGAGACTAAGAACTACAATTATACCTACTTAGAGCCAAACCAGAAGCAAAAACTAAAATAAAAGGGCTGAAACAAATACAGACATACAGGCAGATAAACAGACACACACACAAACATCTTGCCTGTTATATATATATATATATATATATATATATATATATATATTATCGATTTTCTGCACTATTGTAAGAACTGCAACCTTGAAACTTCTGAATATCGTTTATGTCTTTGTCTATGAGTGCATCAAATTTGATTAAAATCGGATCACTCCTATAACCCGATTTTTTCGATTATCGATTTTCGATATTTATCGGGGGTACCTCGACACAAAACCTAGCTAAGAACACTCGCAGACGCTTATAGTACAACTGTGTACATTTTAAAGAAAATCGGTTCAGCCGTTTCGGAGTCTATAGGTAACGGACACACACACACACACACACACACACACACACACACACACACAAAGTTCAATTTATAAATAAGTTTAGATCTGGCGGCAAACATTGTAATTATGTTTCTTAAAAGGGGAAAAGACCTGCGTAATGCCAGTCACCAGAAAACCAACAAGTTGATTGGGCTTCTTTTCTTTTGTTGATTGGACGTTTTTTGTTAACGACGGGGTGTTTGTTTTTTGCACTAACATGGTGTATCTTTTAATGCTTAAAAGATTGTAACATTCACTTGTTAGAGCTTGAATTGTGATGACTTTATCGTGTTCGAATTTGGAAAGTAGTCTGGTCCGAATATCACTGTGTGATTCAGATGTCACTTCTGCGATAAAAATCAAGCATTTAAACAGCTCCTCTATGAGGAAATTTAGTTAAAATTTTTCACATTCCCAATTTACGATACCTGCGAACGTTACTTAATCGTCTTCGCCATTTTTTCTAATCTGAGACAATTAAACCTGGTATTAAACAGTGTCTGTTCATTTCCAAATATTTTTTTAGCCGTTCTACTGTTTCTGTAAATGTGAAATCCACTGTTTGCTTTGGTAGGATGTAATTTGTGCAACGGTCTTGTTCCTGGATTATCAGTTTCCGAATTAATCGTCGGATTTTCCAATGTTTGTCCTTCTGTGAAAATTTGTTTTGGAAAATGTCTATCCATCTTTTGTAACACGAAACAAAAGTTTTCTCCGCTTTCATTGTCGTAATGAAATCCCGTTATGTTGTTAACAAAGTTATCCACAGAATTTGTGTCCCAATTCCTTCCTTCTTTTAAAATTTCCAGTTGGTGATTGAATTGTTGATGAACTGTTGAGTTATAATAGTCAACAACTGCTGTTGTGACATTTGGAACTGTTCTTGTTATTATAATAATTCAGCATCTCTTTCAGTATGTCTGGTGATATCACCATTTTTTGCGAATTTTTGTTTATCTCATTCTCGTCCCCAAAAATTTGTTGTAAACCTAAATATTAGGAACAACAAAATATGACAAACACAGTTAAATATATTTTGAAATACAACAACATTAGTTTTTTATTCTCACCGACCAGGGTACAACAGAATTGGGCTGGAAAACAAATTACTGTCTACACGTGATGTGTTGTCTAGCAGCCATGTTGTTGTTCTGTCTTACTCTTTTTAGTGAAGAGTTAAATGAATCGTTAGGGTGAGAGTTGTCTCCCCTAACACAAACCTTAACTAGTAAGCACCAAAGTCGACCATTGCGTTGGAAATGTTGAAATTAGTTATCAAATGAGTTTAAAGTAAGAATCTTAACTAGTAAGTACCAGAGTCAATCATTGCAATGAAGACATTGAGATAAGAGATCAAATGTACCTAGAGTAAAAACCTTAGTCATTTTTCCTGTGACAGCAGTAAAACGATGAGACTTAGTTGCCAATATAGTAGCATAAACATACTGATAGATAGATAGATAGATAGATAGATAGATAGATAAGCAAACGGATAGATAGATAGATAGATAGATAGATAGATAGATAGATAGATAAAATCTATCTGCGCGTCTGTCTGTCTGTCTGTCTGTCGATTTATCTGCTCGTCTGTCTGATTACCTGCATATTTTCATATCTGTCTGTGTTTTCTGTCTGTCTATCTGTGCATCTGTCTGGATATCAATTCATCTGTCTATCTATCTGATTGTCACTCTATTTGTATATCTGCCTCAGACAGTTAACATAGTAATCTCCGTTGATGGTGTGACCGTTTTTAGGATATTTTGAAGTATCTTTTGCATAAAAAAAAACAAAAAAACAAAAAAAAACTGATGCCATCACCTGAAACGACCTTGGCCTTCTTTGGAGCAGATGAGGAGGAGGGGAGTTACATTGCACGGATTGTTTCTAGCTGAAAGAGATGAGCACAACACTCATCCTGAGTTAGGAAACGTTCAAGAAAACCATCTTGAACTGCATCAAACAATATCAGATTTTCCCGTGATTTGAACAGCCTGGTGCGCTTTTGATCTGGTCTCAGAAGACGTTGCACGCACACGGTAGAAACCTTTACTATGCGAAGATCATTTGATTTATAGTCAATTCCCTGTCATCCAGCATATGATGAACCCATTCAATGTTTTCCTCCATGGTGGCAGTCCCAGGCCGTTCAGATTTTTGAATCATCTTCAAGACTCTCCCTTCTCCATACTCGTACATATGGAGCAAGAAAAAATTGCACAGATACTACGCATTGGTCCTAACACGACATCCATGGCATCAACGTCTATGTGCCGTTTTTCTTAAGGATGTGGCTGGTCATGACTCTTCACAGCTTGAGGCCCGCAGAAGAATTTCTCCCTTTGCTTTTTAGTCTGCCCTCCTTCCGCCATCATGCACACAAGGTCATAAGGTTGGTGTCCCACTGTTTTTACTTGTGTTCCTCTTGTCCTTGATATGCCATGTGAGGATCAAGTTCTCCAAGCCGCCATTTCTCATTAGAGTAGTTAAAATCAGAAAGAACTGGCACCAGCATATTGATTAGTTATTTCATTAAGCACGTTAGGATTGTATTTATTGCACTTATTTTTATTTGATTAAAGCGATCATGGCTGTCCACAACATCCTTTCTCTTATATGCTACAGCTTATTATCATGCGAGAATATGAAAGATTATTTTAAACTATTTTTTCTAATCATTTCACCCCTGGAAAGACAGAACTGACACTGGTGCGCAATGGGGTTACATAAGAGATGAGTGATGAGAAAGGAACAAGTTAAAGGGAAATCAGAGAATGAGTAAAAAAAAAAGGATGAGAATCCAGGTGTGAAGAGGGCTGTGGTGGAGAAAGGAAGAAGAACATGATACAAAGGTTGTCAGAGAAAGGATGTGAATCAAGAGGATAAAAGATGGCAATTGACTTTGCATTTAAATTTTTGGAGGTTGTAGCTTTCCAGTTTTGACCAGTTTTCTATTTATCTTTGCTTCAGTTATTCACTAAATTTACATTTACTAGGCTCAAGCTGTAAGAGATGGTACTCAGAGAAAATCGAACTCACTACAAAAGTAAGGGTCTTATCTATTTCAAACTGTTCATTTCTATCTGTTTAGATCTATCTCAGACTTCAATTCTATCTGTCTATTTACTTGTGTGCCTGTCTGTCTGTCTGTGTGTCAGTCTCCTTATCTGCCTGTCTGTCTACCTGTTCACTTGTTTGTCTGACTGTCAATTTCTCTAGCTATAGGTCTGTCTGTCTGTCAATCTATCTGCTCGTCTGTCTGATTACCTGCCTATTTTCATATCTGTCTGTGTTTTCTGTCTGTCCACCTGTGCGTCTGTCTGTATATCTATTGATCTGTCTATCTATCTGATTGTCGGTGGGCACCTCGAGGTGGTGTAATGATCAGCAAGCTTCTCTCGCTAGAACTGAGTAGTGAATCCGATCCTCACTGGGTACCCCATTTTTGGCCTTGTGCCACATCTAAGAGGTGCTTAGAAAACTACCTATCTGATTGTCGGTCTATTTTATACTTGTACGCCTATCTATCTATCTATCTATCTATCTATCTATCTATCTATCTATCTATCTATCTATCTATCTATCTATCTATCTATGTTTGCATGTCTCCATTATCTATCTGTTTGTTTGTTTACATTATCTATCAGACTCAGTTTGTTCCTATGAGAAAAAATGTACTTTTTCTTTCTACGCCAATGCAACGCATGTCAGAATCAGCTACCTGCACTTTCCATTCAAAATCGATCGATCTCTCTCCGTCATCGATCTGTCACGTGACAAGTGCCTCATAGCCACTATTGTCAGGGGGGCAATTGAATTAGCGCAGGCGAGCGTGAGGGTAAACAGCGGTTTTGTATTTGGGAGTGGGTGGGAACAAGCAAACAAAGGACAATGTGTCGGGTGGGAACTAGTTGGTTGTGTGAGCGAAGAAGTTTTCAAAGCAAAGGAAAGTCGCGCCCGAATGTCGGTTGTAGAGGCCGTAAGCTGACTGCTGAGAGCCGCCCAGGGACGAGTCGCTGGATCGAGAAAGGGGATAGGCGCATCGGTTGAAAAAAATAAAAGTTTTAGATTACTTGACGGTAAATAATTTTCAGTATACAGGGTGATTTTCTAAGCCTAGCGTATATGTGGCACAAGGCCGAAAGAATGAGGAACGCTATAAGGATCGAATTCACTGTTCAGTTGTAATGCGTTTTAGCGAAACAGTCTTGCTAACCATTAAGCCATGCCGAATTGTCCCGGCTTTCGGTATATACATATACCTTCGAATATCAACAGTATAATAGTCTAATGCAAATATTTTTATTTATATTCAAATATTATATATATTTTATATAATATTTAAAATATGTAATATTGAGAATAATATTTTAATATTATATGTTATTTAGAATATCATTTGGAAGTGTGTGTGTGTGTGTGTGTGTGTGTGTGTGTGAGAGAGAGAGAGAGAGAGAGAGTAATAAATATACAGGTGTTGATTGAAAACTGGTTAGTTTCGAAAATTTTTAAAAAGTCTTGCCAAAACTCTCTTCGTCGGACTCCTTACCTCCGGGTGCAGAGGAACCCACACGAGTCTCCACCGAAGAGTATAGACTCGTCTGGGAAGCACACACACACACACACACACACACACACACACACACACACACACACACACACACACACACATATATATATACATATATATATATATAGATATTATATACATTTCCGATTTTAGTCTGCCCTCCTTCCGCCATCATGCACACAAGGTCATAAGGTTGGTGTCCCACTGTCTTTACCTGTGTTCCTCTTGCCCTTGATATGCCATGTGAGGATCAAGTTCTCCAAGCCGTCATTTCTCATTAGAGTAGTTAAAATCAGAAAGAACTGGCACCAGCATATTGATTAGTTATTTCATTAAGCGCGTTAGGATTGCATTTATTGCACTTATTTTTATTTGATTAAAGCGATCATGGCTGTCCACAACATCCTTTCTCTTATATGCTACAGCTTATTATCATGCAAGGATATGAAAAATTATTTCAAACTATTTTTTCTAATCATTTCACCCCTGGAAAGACAGAACTGACACTGGTGCGCAATGGGGTTACATAAGAGATGAGTGATGAGAAAGGAACAAGTTAAAGGGAAATCAGAGAATGAGTAAAAAAAAAAGGATGAGAATCCAGGTGTGAAGAGGGCTGTGGTGGAGAAAGGAAGAAGAACATGATACAAAGATTGTCAGAGAAAGGATGTGAACCAAGAGGATAAAAGATGGCAATTGACTTTGCATTTAAATTTTTGGAGGTTGTAGCGAACATGCATACATACTGTTGTCACATTATTTGTGGGTCAATGAAAACAGCTTGTTTGTCAAATATTTTTATTTGTGGTCGGAATCTCTCATTAAAGATGGAAGTTAGTCTTATTTCATTTATTTGTATGTATTATAACATAAATTTTTACGTATTATTCAGGACATTATTTATATTCAAATATATTTTTTTCATCATTTCACCTCAAGCAAGGCATTCCACTGCCACTATTGCGCAGGGGCTTACATAGGGGAAGGTGGAGAGAAAGAGTGGTTAGATATAGGAAATGTCAGAAGGAGGGTGATAGACGGGTAAGGATGTAGATGGTAGGAGTGTTTGAGAGAATGGATGCCATATTAATGACATTAGTCAGAGTCTTGTTCTCATTATTGTGGGGAGAAGGCAAGGCTACCAAGTTGTGTCTAGAGATCTGTTACCTCCACCCTTCCAAAGGTGATCTGGGTATGCCTAGCATTGTGATTCATCAACATACGCTTTACATCACCTTCCTAGACCGAATGTGGTTGCAATCAGATGGGAATGACAAAGTCTGGAAGGAAAATGCCCACAAGAAATTCTTGTCCCTATGAAGTGTGCACTCGGGCGAGGAGGAGGCCTGCTGTTTACCTCGGGGTGAGTGCTCTATCTATCATGAATGTCGGTTAGCATTCTAGTACCTTCGGCAAAGGATGGATTCTTCAACCTCCAGGCATTATATTAGGTACTAGTGAGAGTGTCTGTTCCACAGACACATTTTACATAGGGGATTAGTTAGATTTTCACAGTTTTTGAGGCATTATAGTATTTTTTTTTTTAATTGTGTCACCTCAAGCAAGGCATTCCACCGCCACTATAGTGCAGGGGGTTACATAGGGATTGGGTATAAGAAATGTCAGAAGGAGGGTAATAGACGACTTAGGATGTACATAGGGAGAGATTTGGAAGATTGGGTGTGAGTTAGTGTGTTAGGAGGTGTCTATTGACCTTACATTTAAACTCCTGGAGATTGTAGCAGTCGGGGAAGCAAGTATGTGGAAGGAAATTCCACAGGCGAAGGAAGTTCCATATATTTAATCTAATATTTAGAATATTATGTGTTATTGAGAATATCATTTGGAAGTAAGATTGTAATATTTTATCATCATCACGATTACTGACTGTAATACTATTCTAATATCAATATATACAAAATTCAGTTTATGACGAAAAAAACTTATTGCCTGGACTTTTGATAAGTTAAAACTTATCAAGTCAACAACGATTTTTTTTTTTCTTTTTGTTTCCTGTTTAGGATGCAGTTTCCAGTTTTCTCTTTTCCAATCTTTTCACTCTTTTCCTTTTTTATTTTTTTTTTTTCAATTGGAGTAGATAGACTAAACTATCGCCCGGTTCACACTCCACCCACATCTATTGAACGGGTGAAGAGGCTCATCCCTTGTTTCCTGTTTAGGATGCCGTTTCCGGTTTTCTCTTTTCCAATCTTTTCACTCTTTTCCTTTATTATTATTTTTTTCAATTGGAGTAGATAGACTAAACTATCGCCCGGTTCACACTCCACCCACATCTATTGAGCAGGTGAAGAGGCTCATCCCTTGTTTCCTGTTTAGGATGTGGTTTCCGGCTTTCTCTTTTCCATTCTTTTTACCCTTACGTAGCCCCCTGCGCATCAGTGGCGTTACCGCCTTGCTTGGGGTGATATGATTAAAAAAAAAAAAAAAAAATACATCCACATTTGCATAGAAAGGTAGATTCAAATACTTTATACAATTTCTACCTGACTATTAACATGAACAAAATTATATTAATATAAAATGCAATTACACACACACATATAAACATGCATCCATACACACTATTCATAAAATATAAGCAATGCACACACACACACACACACACACACACACACACACACACACACACACACACACACACACATACATATTTTAATCGTTTCACCTCAAGCAAGACAAGACTGTATCTGGTTACTGTGCAGAGGGTTACAGAGAGAGAAAAACACGTTACAGGGGATACCAATGAAAGTATGGGATTTAGGGAGGCAGGAAATGACAAGTGACATATTTTAACTTTTCAGAGATTGCAGCTATCAGGAAAGAAAGTATACTGAATGTGCCAGAAAAGAAACTATTACAGTAGAAGTACCGGTTGCATTCGGATATATATTTACGCTCTCACACCCTGATTGAGCACTCTGGAAGAATGGTAGACTTTGAAAAACAGTAGCTACCCTGGCATGTACGTATCGCTCATTCAATAATGAATTAGAGCACTCTGGCTATTGGGCGTATATAATGATAATATACATGCTAAAAAGTCTACCTTCTTCTACCGAGCGCCCATAGCCTAGAGCCTTTGGTCGGGTTTCAATCGTGGGTTAAAAGCAATCGGAGTTTTACTGTGCTGATGAGCTGTGATACAGCGAAACAGATCTATCTGCGGATGACTATATATATATATATATATATATATATATATATATATATGAAACTATTTGTTTGAACATTATTTTTAATCGATACTCGTACTTGAATAGATATTCTGTTTTTAATCAAACAGTATATTTATTTACCGGCCTGATTACGATAAATTTTTTACGAAAATGTGCGTCCTTCTGCAGAATTTGAATCAGAGAGAGAGAGAGAGAGAGAGAGAGAGAGAGAGAGAGAGAGAGAGAGAGAGAGAGAGAGAGAGAGAGGCAGCGTCGGCTCAGTTCATTCTCATTACTACCAGCTATTAAACTTTACTGCCAGTTATGAAAGTTCTTGCAGCTCGTTTGCTCTTTAATAGTGCATTATTATCATTTTCAATAATTATGTCATCAAGTAGTGAAGAATCCTCTCTCATAATAAAGACCATTATATATATATAGTCATCCACATACAGATCTGTTTCGCTGTATCACAGCTCATCAGTACGGTTAGACTCCGATTGCTTTTAACCCAGGATTGAAACCCGACCGAAGTGGCGTCAGTCAAATATATATATATTTGACTGATCTAGAGATCCCCAACTGAGATAACGCTAAGATCTCTGTTTTACGTCACTTTACTTGTTTTCCATTTCATTCTAAAGAAATGTTTATTCCGGGAAAATATTTATACCGAATGGAACGAATATAGTTTGGTTTGATGAAATGAGCTAATTTAACTCAATAGAAATAAATTATAGTTTATAACCAATCTAAAAGATGTGTTGAGTTTTCCTTTATAAATATCATATTGCTTTGGATAACATCCATTGAGCTCTCTATACAGATTTATCACTTAATACAGATTAACGTTAATACAGATATCACTTAATACTTGATATTAAGTAGATTTTCTTAGATTATCCTCGCCATTCACGGACTTGCGATATTGTTTTAATCTTCACCTGATTAAGCCACATTTGTGACAGAATGATTCGTTTTATACAGTTTATCAACATTTTGATGGTTATTTAAAGCCAGAAAATATTTTAGATTGTAAAAATTTGTTGGTGGTGGGAGGAAATAATAAGTATTTAGTATTACAAGTCTTACTAATTAATCTATAGCCGGAAAACTTTATTTTTTTAAAAAAAGTGATGATTAGAATTGTAATAAAGCCTAAAAATGTAAAAGTGAATTTATACGTTTTCTTTGTTGTAGTTAATTTACAAAAACGCTATTAAGTTATTTTTTGGCTATTTATTTTGTATATTGTTTATTGGAATAATTGACAAAAAATTGGCTAATTGCCAATTAATTCAAACTTTATGAAATGGTAAATATATAGTGGGTTATCCAGTTATAGTGAAGTGTATGTGTATTGAAACAGATTAGTTTGAATTGGCCTTGTTAGTTAAATAGCCCACCATAAGAGGGGTATAAAACAAGAAAATCAAATTGTAAATTGAAACAACAAATTTATATACAAATAAATCAATTAAGGTTTTTTGATACAAGGTCGTTAAAATGTTCGTAGCAGTCCTTGCAACGAGTTTATGTGTACGTAGGCAGGAACGTATGTGTGTATGTATGTATGAGCGTTATTGCTGGCTAGGAATGTTTTGAAGTATTCGCTCAGTCTTAAAGGGTTCCGTTCGGTTATCAAGTATAAGAAAAGGTAGACGGGTGAACGGTGAGAATAAAAAGGTGAGGGAGAAAAATAGAGATAATAATAACGATTGCACGACGTTTGTCAAGGGACGTGTTAATAGGCTCACCTCCTTCTCTCTGGCGACAGGAGAACTTACTTGTCTATTATTTCGTTTGTGGGGCTCGAAAAGGTCATTTGGGTGCGATTCCGGTCTTTCCATTGGACGACGAACAAACCTCGCGTCAGCTCGCAAAAAGATCCGTAAATAAATTTGTTTCTGATAAATGAAGATTATTTGACTTTTGTTTTTAGATGTTTCCTAGTTTTCTATTGGCTGAAAAACATTTCGCATCAAGTTGTGAAATTTTATGAGTTTTGTTTTGGATTCCCTTTTGCGTGTGTGCTAGCCAAAGTTTGTGAATTCGAGTGTTTTTTTAATTTCTAACAAAATCAATGAGCCAGTGCTTAGCATTTGAATTTTAAATCTACATCTTGTTTTGTTCACTGCATATAATAAGAATTTCTTTATAGTTGGTCACATAATTTAGTAAATGTTTATTAATTTAAGAATCAAAAACTGTTTCGCATATAAATTGGTATATGATAAATATTGCATTACATTAGTTTTAATTGTATTATTTTTTGGAATGTTGTTAATTTAAAATTATCCTTGTAAATAAGCAATTTCATTTTTTTTTTTTACAAAGTCAAAAGAACAAAAGAAATCACTTTTATAATACGTTTAGGCTTTGTTCCAAGTCTAAACATCGCTTTTTAAAACAATAAACTAGGTACCTCCACTCAATTGCCGAAAAAAACCAAAACAGTATGATGTTAAAACGAAGTTTTATCATCAACTTTTTATGCTATTATTAAGAGGAAAGAGCAAATTTTGTTGTCATTATTTAAAAAAAATGTTTAATCCTTTGTAACACGTTCGAAATTTCAATTAAAATTTCTTTTTTTGCTTTTTGTCAGCGATTCAAGCTATGTTTACGTAATGTGACTATCAAGCAAAACGTAATATTACGTAAGTCATTTTTTGGCGTTGAATATCGGTCATGATGTGAGTCCACAGCGGCCGTAGCTAGTTCAATTCTCGCTGACTGCAAGAATATATTTATTCATTAAATTATTTACACTATTTATTTATTTATTGAAATGGTTGACAAAACATCGGTTAATTGCCAATTGATTGAAACTTTATGAAATTATAAATAATGTTTCCTTACATTTGATTATATTTTGATCACTGTTGTAGCGTAATCTTTGTCGCCAAGTTGTTGTGGCCTGTTTGGGCCTGGAAGCGAGACACGGAAACAAGAAGGTAGATTCAAACAGTGTATTAGAAGAACAGAACATATATAGAAGTAAGAGGGTTAGTAATCAGCAAATAGAAGTGTATAGTTACGCTACATCAGGATTGTCTCTAGACTGTCACCCGACTGCCTTCCGACTGACTCCCAGCTGCGTACCCAGAAGTCATTCCGGTTAGTATTTATTGTTTACGGCATATCACGTTCAATACACCGGTTCTCGCTCGATCACCAAAGTTAAACAACGTTGAGCCTGGTTAGTACTTAGATGGGAGACCGCTTGGGAATACCAGGCGCTGTAAGCGTTCAGTGAGGGATGTGCGTTATGGTGCAGTGGATATCGGCTTGGAAAGAGAAATCGGTGAGCCGAGTTCGAATTCCAGTTGAGTACCCTGCATTCACTTACGCACTGGTACCCTTGGGAAAGGTATTAATCCGTCACTTCCCTCCAGTTATGGGTTAAATAACAGGATGTGGCCTGGAGGCAACCCATCTAGCGTTGGTGTCACAATAAAAACACCCTTGGTAACCGAAGCATCAAGTATTCAGCTATTTAACAATATTATGAATTTCGCTACAAACTGCGCCAGGGTTCCAAATGCACAGGGAATACTGGAGGGGTGTAGTGAGTTCTATCTCGGCCAAGGCCGCAAGATGACGACGAGTATTTATTGACGGAGGAAGAGTCCATTCCTATAGATAGGGTACCATAACAATCATTTAGAACATGTTTATAAATCTATGAATAAAAATTGTTTTCACGTTTATTTCTTTACAAATTGGTATGAATGCATGATCATTCGTAAAATGAGGAGCCCAAAATGCCAACTACAGGCCGGGGATATGAAAATCAAGCAGGTATAGAAATTTAAATACCTGGAAAGTGTTTTAATTAAAGACGGAAAATGCGACACTGAGATCCGAAGGCGAATCGGCATGGCCAAGGATGCATTACGGAAGATGAGTAGAGCATTTTGAGACAAACAAAAGAGTACTAGATTGTTATGTATTCTTCAGTGTGGCAATGAATGCTGGACAATCTTCTCAAAGATGAAGTAGCGACTTGAAACAACCGAAATGTGGTTTTACAGAAGGATCCTGCGAATAGCATGGAGTGAACCTGTTAACAATAATGAGGTTTCGGAGAGGATGGAAACGAAAAGCAAACTAATGCTAAACATCAGGAAAAGACAGCTAAAGTTCCTGGGACATATAATGAGGAAGGAGGGCTTGGAGAATGTGATACTCACAGGTCAGATAGATAAAGTGAGACTGAGTAATGCAACGTGTAACATAATTGATGGGCTTGAGCAGTAGATGGGAGAGCGGGGTTTGGGTGCGGTAGCAGGAGAAGGCATGCTAAGAACCACTAGAGATAGGGAGATGTGGAGAGCCATGATCACCTACGTCTTGAAAGGACACAGCACATAGTAAAAGAAATGATAAATAACACATTAGTTTTAATACAATTGTTTTAGTTTATAGAATGTTGGAAATATAAAATTATTATTGTACATAAGCAATATAATAAATGAATGGAGTTTAATATTAATATTTATTTTTGTAAATACAAAAAATGCGACACATGGCCAAAAGGAGCGATGGGGTAAGGCTGGTCTTCATCTGGTCTTCATCTGGTTTTCATCTGTCTTAGCTAGTCTCATTCGCTGACCCAAGCAGACTATACAATATCCCTTTCACCAAAACATCACATTCTTACTTACCATTCTTATTAGAAGACTTGGCTGACCGCCTGCAGTCACTCTCTCACCGGCGTGAGGTGGCTTCCCTGTGCCTCTTCTATAAATACTTTCATGGCTTCTGCTCTGACGAACTTAAATCACTGGTGCCCCCTAGATGTAAATTTGCACGAGATACTAGATTGGCAACTGGGTCCCACCCTTTTACAGTGAAACCGATGAAATGTAACCGCAATTTCTACTCCAACAGCTTCTTTCCTCGCACTTCCCGCCTGTGGAATTCCCTACCGCATGCTTGCTTCCCCGATGGCTACAGCCTCCAGGAGTTTAAATGTAAGGTCAATAGACACCTTCTAACGCACTAACTCACACCCAATCTCTCCAAATCTCTCCCTATGTACATCCTAAGTCGTCTATCACCCTCCTTCTGACATTTCTTATACCCAATCCCTCTATGTAACCCCCTGCGCTATAGTGGCGGTGGAATGCCTTGCTTGGGGTGACACAATTAAAAAAAACAAAAAAAAATACTATAATGCCTCAAAAACTGTGAAAATCCAACTAATCCCCTATGTAAAATGTGTTTGTGGAACAGACACTCTCACTCGTACCTAATATACTGCCTGGAGGTTGAAGAAGCCATCCGTTGCCGAAGGTACTAGAATGCTAACCGACATTCATGATAGATAGAGCACTCACCCCGAGGTAAACAGCAGGCCTTCTCCTCGCCCGAGTGCACACTTCATAGGGACAAGAATTTCTTGTGGGCATTTTCCTTCCAGACTTTGTCATTCCCATCTGATTGCAACCACATTCGGTCTAGGAAGGTGATGTAAAGCGTATGTTGATGAATCTCAATGCTAGGCATGCCCAGATGACCTTTGAAAGGGTGGAGGTAACAGATCTCTAGACACAACTTGGTAGCCTTGCCTTCTCCCCACAATAATGAGAACAAAACTCTAATGACTAATGTCATTAATATGGCATACTGGAATGGAAGCACTAAGAGTCGGTAAATGAGAATCAGGTAGATATGCGAAACACACACTTCCACCCTCCTATTTAAAAGTTCAAAAAATGTGGCACAAGGCCAAAAATAGTGATTCGGGAAGGCTGGTCTTCATCTGTCTAACATTAACTTAGCTAGTCTTATTCGCTGACCCAAGCAGACTATACAATATCCCTTGTACCAAAACATCACATTCTTACATACCATTCTTATTACAAACGCTATAATGCCTCAAAGACTGTGAAAATCCAACTAATCCCCTATGTAAAATGTGTCTGTGGAACAGACCCTCTCACTAGTACCTAATATAATGCCTGATGAGACAATGCCTGGAGGTTGAAGAATCCATCCTTTGCCGAAGGTACTAGAATACTAACTGGCATTCATGATAGAAGGAGCACTCGTCCTGAGGTAAACGGCAGGTCTCCTCCTCACCCGTGTGCAAACTTCATAGTGACAAGAAGTTCTTGTGGGCATTTTCCTTCCAGACTTTGTCATTCCCATCTGATTGCAACCACATTCGGTCTAGGAAGGTGATGTAAAGCGTATGTTGATGAATCACAATGCTAGGCATACCCAGATCACCTTTGGAAGGGTGGAGGTAACAGATCTCTAGACACAACTTGGTAGCCTTGCCTTCTCCCCACAATAATGAGAACAAGACCCTGACTAATGCCATTAATATGGCATTCTGGAATGGAAGCACCAAGAGTCGGTAAATGAAAATCATGTAGATGTGCGAAAATCCATTATTTTTTTTTGATAATACAAAAAATGCAGCACAAGGACAAATTTGGGTGGGGAATAGCTGGTCTTCTTGTGTCATACATTAACTTAGCTAGCCTCACTCACTGACCCAAGCAGACTGTACAATATCCCTTGAACCAAAACATCATATTCTTACGTACCATTCTTGCTACAAACAACATAATGGCTCAAGAGCTCTGTGAAAATCTAACTAAACCCCTATGTACAATTTGTCTGTGGAGGGGTGGGGAATATCATATTTAAAATTGATAATGGTGTTTAACATTTATTTGTAAATTATCAAGAACTAAAAAATGTATAAATTCAGATGTTTCGGTTTTATTAATTTGAATAAAACCGAAACAATAAACATTACCAAAGAGCGAAGGCAGTTAAAAAAGCGGTGTCATGGGAAAAACCGTCCTTTTGCCACTAAATCTTTTCGCAAGAACGCTTATCTATGTTTGTCAAAAATTAGATTCATACCTTTCTGATAGGTATTTGCGCGTAAGCGGATATAACGAACCTAACTGGAATTAGAACTCGGTTCTCCGATTAACAACTCCGTGCCATATCACCTGCACATCCAGGCTTACATTACCCGGTATTCCCAAGCGGTCACTCATCAAGGTACTGACCAAATTCAATGTTGCTTAAATTCGGTGAATCGCACAACTAATGAGGTTGCAAGAACGCTTGTGACCGGTTGAACGTGTTAAATCGTTAGGCGCCATCGAATATCTTCCGTCCTGAATTATCCTAACCTCTCGGTACTCTTTCAACTTTCCCACAAGCATTTTGTGAAACCCTCTTTGTCCCATTCTGCGTCCCTTAATCTTCCCTTAAGCCGGGGTTAATTTTCCTCCTTAAGTGACTCATTTGCAGAACAAACAAATAGACGTTTTAGAACTCTTAGCTTTCTATTGAGTAATGTATAAAGTTGTTTTTTTTTTTAACGGTATTAGGCCGCATCTTTTTTTTGTCCTGTCATCAGTCTAGGACATTTCTGATAACTGATAACGAATAGCAAGAGACCGCACCTGCAGTCGACATTGTTTCAGACTTCCTCATTCTGGCACTCAGAGATGCAATCTATTATTACCACGATGTTTATTATTGTTAAAAATCCTTTTTTCTCCTCTTTCTCTCCCAATTTTTATTTTGCTCCCCTTCGTCTGCAGCCCAACGTTTCTTTTTTGTACCGTCACGAATAAAAGAAAACAGAAAAATAAAACTATTAGTTTCTGGCTGTAAGCCTAATTTTATAAAGCTTTCAGTTTGAAAGCTCAAGGTTTATAGTTCAATCCCAAGTATAGACTTATTGAGAATTACTTTGAACTTACCTTTGACAATGTAAATTGGATAAGTAAATGGCAAAATGGATGAAAATCTATGCAACGCGTCTAGTCTTTTAAAAGAACTTCAACAGATTAAAGTAATGTTCTCATCATCGGAAATATATATATATATATATATATATATATATATATATATATATATGCATATATATATGCATATATATATATATATATATATATATATATATATGCATATATATATATATATATATATATGCATATATATATATATGCATATATATATATATATATATATGCACACACACACACACACACACACACACACACACACACACATAAAAAATTAAGGCAGACACGTTATTTCATGGTAAATCGGAAGTTTGCCTTAATCTTTCTTATATTTGCTCTATATGTATTTATATACATATATGTTTACAGCTCTCTTAGAGAGTTATCCTACCACTGTATGTACAGGATACTCCTTTGGATTCTTCTATACCCACACTGCATGCTGATATATATATATATATATATATATGAGAACTATATGCAAAAAACAAGACAAAACAATGTATTAAAGAACAAAATGTTCACCACTGCTTGCTACTCAGGTTTCAAACACGTCGGTCTCATCAGGCTGAAAGGGATAATGAGACAAATATGGTTAAACCTGGGTAGCAAGTAAGTGCTGAACATTCCATTCGTTAATATATATATATATATATATATATATATATATATATATATATATATATATATTGTGAATTTATATATAAAAATAAATGCACAACAGTATTTATTATAATAGGGTTGATATATATATATATATATATATATATATATATATATGGTTTAATTCAGTTTATTTTTTGTTAAAAATGTCACCATCAAACAACGCAATATTTCCAAAATCATATAGAAGTATAGCAGTACTATGATTTTCTGAAGCCTTTTTAACATTTCTTGAACCATCTAAAACTTTCTAGGAACCTTCTAGGATTTGTTTATGTTAATGTTTATTTGTAAGTTTGTATGTTATACTATGGCTATAAACTGTTAAATGCGTGAAAATGCATAAGTACTATCCAATTACAACATCATCGTATCAAAAATGTTTCTGAAATATTTTGATTTGTTTTTACGCTTATTTTGATATTTTTTTACTCTTTATTGCATATACGTTAAAATCGAATTTCGGTTTTGGTGGGCGTGAGCTTTCTCAAGAAATAAAACAAAGTAATAGCTTTTTATCATTACTTTCGAACAATATTGTATATTGTTAATAAAACATTCAGCAATGTTTTATTAACACCTGAATAATAATACTATACATATGTACATCCTCCTCATATGTATTTTTCATAATTTACGGCACTATATATATATATATATATATACACACACACACACACACACACACATATATATATATATATATATATATATATATATATAGTCATCAGCAGACAGATGTGTTTCGCTGTACCACAGCTCATCAGTACGGTTAGACTCCGATTGCTTTTAACCCAGGATTGAAACCCGACCGAATTGGTGTCAGTCGGCGATTCTACCCCCGGGCCATGTGCGCTCGGAAGAAGAAGGCAAACTTTTTAGTGCGTATATTATCATTATACACGCCCAATAGCCAGAGTGCTCTAATTCATTACTGAATGAGCGATGTATATATATATATATATATATATATATATATATATATATATATATATAATGACGTAAATTATGAAAAATACATATGAGGAGGATGTACATATGTATAGTATTATTATTCAGGTGTTAATAAAACGTTGCTCAATGTATGAACAGAGCTGCATTATATGTGTGTGTGTTAATAAATATACATTATCCTACGTGAAAGTCGAAAGAAAGGACTACAAATAAATTACAAAAAAAAAAAAAACCCCAAAAAAAAAAAACCGAATGTATGGACATCAGCAAAGGAAGGAGTCCAAAATGCTAATTACAGGCTGGAGATACTAAAATCAAGCAAGTTCAAAAATTTAAGTACTTGGGAAGTGTTCTAACGGAAGACGGAAAGTGCGACACAGAGATCCGAGGGCGAATTTGAATGGCCCAGAACGCATTCCAGAAGCTGAGTAGAGTATCAAGAGACAGGAAAATTTCACTAGAAATAAAGAAGAGAGTACTGGATAGCTATGTGATGATGTTTTTCAATATGGCAGTGAATGCTAGACAATATCATCAAAGATGAAGGAAAAACTTGAACCAACAGAAATGTGTTTCTACAGAAGGATGCTACGGATATCATGGATCGTGTATGTGAGCAATGATAAAATTTCGGAGAGGATGGAAACGAAAAGGAAACTAATACTGAGCATCAGGAAAAGACAGCTGAAGCTGTTGAGACATGTGATGAGGAAAGAAAACTTAGAGAATCTGATACCCACAGGTCAGATAGAGGGAAAGAGAGACAGTGGCAAACAGCATATAACATATTTGAAGGGGCTTAGCAGGTGGATAGCAGAGCGGGTTTTGGATGGGGTAACAGGAGAAAACGTGCTAAGAGCTACCAGGTATAGGAAGACGTGGAAGGCTATGATCGCCTACGTACTGAAGGGATATGGCACATAGAAAAAGAAGATGGTATGACTTGGAGTAGGTTAAACCAAATAGTGTTACGCTCACGGGATTTCTGCTTATTTCTGTTTACCATGTTTCTAACGAAGTATTCTAAATTAGTGTTGAGTTTTTTAGGAAGAGAGTACTGAATTGCTATGTGATGTCCGTCCTTCAGTATGGCAATGAATGCTGGACAATACCATCAAAGATGAAGGAAAAACTTGAAGCAACTGAAATGTGGTTCTACAGAAGGATGCAGCGAATCTCATGGATCGAGCATGTGAGCAATGATGAGGTTTTGGAAATGACGGAAACAAAAAGGAAATTAATACTGAGCAGAGACAGCTGAAGTTCCTGGGACACGCAATCAGGAAGGAGGGCTTAGAGAACCTGATACTAACAGGCCAGATAGAGGGAAAAAGAGACAGGGGAAAGCAACGGATAACATATTTGAAGAGCCTAATCAGGTTGATGACAGAATGAGGATTGCACTGTGTAACAGGAGAAGGCGTGCTCAGAGCCACTAAGGATAGGGAAACGTGGAAAGCCATGATCGTCTACGTCCTGAAGAGACAGGGCACATAGAAGAAGAAGAATGTATTTAGTTTTAGAAGTGTCAAAAATTTTCTTTTTGCTGGAGTTGCTGCTTAATCGAAATTGGGTAGATTTGTGTAGGTTGTGGGTTATTTGTTTGGGTGATTTGATTTCCTGTTGATGTATGTGTGGTTGTGTGAATCCTTAGTGTATGGATTCTACAGGCCATTGCTCAGGTCGAAGGTAACATCTAATAAATTTACGACTTTAGGTGATAATGTTAAGATAATGGTCTTTGAAAAATGTTATTAAATTCTTTCTGAGTTTATCGGGTTTTTGTGGATTAGTATTGCGGAGGATTATCTATCCATCGTGTCGGTAAAATCCGGTGTTACATAACAAGAAGATGTTCCTATGATTTCAGCAGTTACCATGAAAATATTTGTAGAAAAGGCAGAGGGGAGCCACATCATGTTGGTGAGAAAGTGACTGGAGTCAAGATGCCAAGTTAGGATCAATTACACTTGAAATCCTTCTATGGATTTTGTCGAGAATCTCGAGATGAACAGCAGAAGCATCCAATAATATATGGCAACAGTATTCAAATATATATACATATATAAATGTATATTTAGGCAGCAGTAGTTCATTTAAACATGTTTTGTTAAAAACGGCCGTCAAGGAAGATTTTATTGACTTTTTTATTTAATTTTTCCAGTATTATTACATGTTTCTTTTTTGCTGGAAATTATGTAAAAATGTTCCATAATTTTTGACTTTCCGAGCGCTTTCATCCCTTTCTCAGGCCATTTTCAAGGATGTTATTTTTTCCGGTGTTGTTATCTACTCATGTTTGACTGTAATGTAATTTTTTTCAGTTTTTAGTATTTTTTTGTTTTCTGAAAAGGAGAGTTTTTTTAAAGCTGTCACGTAGTGCGTGTGGCGGGCATCTTGTGAGCGTCTGTCTAATTTTTAAAGACATTTTCAAAATTCTATTTCCTCTGTTAAATAATGTAAGGTTGATGGTAGGAGAAAATTGTCTAACATATAGTGCCTCTCTTATAGCGACGTACCTTTGATATTGTGATTTAAATTGTATTTTTGTATTTTAGACCAAAATTTTTCTTAAGGGTTCTTGTAAGTTATGGGTTAATAAATACATTTTTTTTATTGCACTATTTTTAGGGCAATTAATTTTACTCCGGGTCGACGTTTCTCGTATGTAGTCATTTTTACATTATTTTAATTTTATTTAAATTTAAATTTTTTTTATTTATGTCTTTTGTTTTCGCCTAAAATTAAAAACAAGTAATTTTATTTGACCTAGAGACACTAAACATATAACCTCTGCATTAAAAACTTTTAAGATTTTACTTACCAATTTAATGTTTAAGATTTACTCCAAATCAAATTAAATTGTACAATTAAAAAAAAATTAAAAAACCCGGCATTACAATATATACCTAACAAAAAAGGCTTACGGTCATATCACGTTGAATACACCGGTTCTCGCTCGATCACCGAAGTTAAGCAACGTTGAGCCTGGTCAGTACTTAGATGGATGACCGCTTGGGAATACCAGGTGCTGTAAGCGTTTAGTGACGGATGTACGTTGTGGTGCAGTGGATATCGGCTCGGAAAGAGAAATCGGTGAGTTCGAATTCCAGTTGAATACCCTGCATTCATTAAGCACTGCTACCCTTGGAAAAGGTATTAATCCGTCCCTTCTCTCCAGTTATGGGTTAAATAACAGGGTAGGACTTTGGGACCCTGCCCTTAAAAAACAAATCCCAATGAATCTTGATACTCGAAAAGAAAAGTATTACTATACACAAAACTTATATAAAAACAGCAATAAATTGTTGAAAGAAAAAGGTATTACCAGCAATAAAAAAAATTTAGTTGGCAATAAATGACCCGCCGAGGTTGATATGCCATAAAAACAAAACAACCAACCAAAAATATATACCTAACAAAAAAAAAAAAAGCAACAACAAAGACGATGATTCATGTTTATACTTTTTAACAAATTTCTAACGGTTTTACACATGTTTACGGTTTAATAGTGATCTATTTCTTGATGATCTAGAATACGGGTCTGTACGATTCAGTGATCTCTTAATTGTATCTTTACTTTTTCAATTCCGGCGTTTTTCAGATCGTTCTGAATTTCTTTTCAAGTTAAAAATGGTTGTATCTTCACATTCAGGGATATGTATCGTTCAATAGCCTCGTTTAATTTACACGGAAACCACTGCTTTGAATATTTTCAGTATTATCCTTTTTTTTTTCCATTTTCGAACAACAGCACCCACTGTACACACAAGCAAATTTAAATCTTAAGGAATTTTTCGATACTCCCTACAATTTATGTACTGACAAATTGTTCAACTTCAATGGTTTTGTTAAATAGAGGAATAGAAAAAATAAATAAACGAGTTCAATAAACAGAATAAAAAAAAATAAGTACGATATCCTTCCAGGAACGTCTGAAGGGACTCTTGTACTCTCCTGACATCAGGTGGAACTCATATAAACGATCTATCACCAAGCTGACTCTGAATTTTTGTCTATCGCAATGAACGGTTGTTCTCTCAAGGAGGCCTCTTTGCCTTGAACATCTGTTGTAATTTAATCTCACTCACAGAAATCAAGTAGAATTCTTATATATAATCCTTCGCTGAAGATACTTGAATCAGTGTCGTTTGCTCGTATCGCGCCAGTAAGTAGCTGACCTCTCCTGCTATTTTTACAACAATAATAACCTATCGTCCGGTTCACACACCCTTCCGGTTTTTTCAATAAGAGTAGAGTTTTTTCCCTTGTTTCTTGGTTAGGATTGAGTTTCTAAATTCTTTTCATTCTCTTTCACTTTCATTAGTCCTTCGTATGTTAGTGACATTACGCCTTTGTTTGGGGTGAGTTGTTTAAGAAAATATTTTGCTAATGCAGCTTTTGTTTAGGTTCTTCCTCTCATTTTCGATAACTAACATTTAAATTGAATTTTTAAAAATAGAACAGTTTTCTTGAAACTTTTATTTTACTTTTAATTAAAAGCTAAATGATTAAATTTACTATTTCCAGTAAGCAAAATACTCTGGTGTATTTCAAATAGGAATTATATTGATTGGAATATAGAATTTTGAGATTTAAAAAAAAAATTCAATTTTTTGGCCATTTTTGAACGATCGACACATTTAAAAACAAAAGTTAATTCTCGGTTTTAAAAATCTTGTAAAAATAAAACATACATCTGTGATACATTAATTTTGAAAAATTGGCAAATTTAAAGTTAAATTAATCTGATTTACACAAGTATTACTTATTTATAACATAAATTTTAGAATAAAACTATTTTTTAATAACAGAGTTGAACTTTTTGACTTGTCCGCCGTATTTCAAATGTGTTAACAGCTCGCCAGGTACAAGATAAGTGTATGGCGATCACAAATGACATAATTGTATAAATTCTTTTTCGGATAAGGAGAAGAAACCCTGAAACACGTGACCTTTTAATTTACACATAGAAATGACTATGCAAAAAAAAAAACAAAAAAAACTTCAAATACAAACAAAAAATGAAAATTATTAAAAAAAATAATATGGATAAATGATTTGTATTAAACTTTTCAATTTTCGATTAGTAAATATAGTCTTAACCTACCAACATAACGTTTACAAGTCTTGGAAATATTTTAAAAATATTTTTAGATATTTTATAAATTATTATAATTAAAAAAACAAAAATGAAAATAATTCTTCTAAAATTTCATTTACGTGGAGGGCGAGTAACAGATGTAAAAAAATAATTTTACTAATATTTTTGAAAAATAATGATTTAAAAAATAATTTCATTTATTTGTGAATAAATCCTGAAAGATTAATTAAAATTCGACAATTATTTAATTTTTGCAAGAATTTCCAAATTAATGTTTGTCACCGGAAAAGAGTGAGTTAGGTAATATTACGTTTTCCATTGTAAACTCTCGAAACGATTTGGCTCCACGCTCACGAAATTAAAACAAGATTTTTCCCAAAATTTCGAACGTGTTAGAAAGCATTAATAATTGAAAAATACATTGATCTTTCCTCTTGATAACATAAACATTTTGACGGAAAAAAGTTCGTTTTTATTAAGTTTGGGATCTTTTTTCTTCGTGCTATGCTGTTTTTTCAGCGATTTATTGGTTGTACCTACTTTTGTTTTTGCGTAAAATTTTTTTCTGATAATGCCAACCAAAAGAAAAAAAATATATTAATGGTAATAGAAAAGGGAGAGGCATAATGGTCTACGACCTGAAGAGAGATGGCATTTTGTCTACTTGCTTTCTTCAACCATATAGTCTACGAATTCTTACAGTTGTTACGGAATGCGTCGATTGGCTCAAAATGGCAAATCCTACCGTACCGTCAGAATTTTGACGGCCAGAGCTGAAAGATGGCGGTTTGAATCCTGTAGGTGTTTAAATCTGACCGTGATGGATTGCCTTTATTTTAATTTTAATCAGTCAAATGAGTGCCATACGTAATACACACTTGGGCAATCACGTCTCTTTTGATTCATGACTCACTAGGTAGAAGATTTTCTAAGCTTGACTCAGCTGTTCTTAATTGGATTTAATTGGTTGTACAGACCCGCCAGAAGACAGGTTAGTTAATTGCCATATGTGATACACGCTTTGGGTGATCATGTCTCGAAAGAGACATGACTGACTGGGCAAAAGATTATCCCGCAGTAGGTTGCCATTGCTTTCTGCGGTGGACTGGTTGCCAGCCAAGACTATAGAACCCAATCTGTCCTATTATTTAACCCATAACTGGAGGGAAGATACGGATTAATAAGTTCCCAAAGTGTATTTGTGCATAAGTGAATGCCATGAGTTCAACTGGAATTCGAACTCAGTTCCGCGATTTGTCGTTCTGAGTCGATATCCATTGCACCACAACGGAAGGCAGGTAGGTATATAATTAAAAAAAAAAACATGGTGATGGTAACGAGAAGCCATCATTTTATCTTTTCCAAGTTTGAACAGGAGTAGAAGTTTATCCTTTGTTTCTTGTTTAGGACTCGGTTTCTGATTCCTTCTAAAGTCTACTTCAACTCTATACTTCTAACGTCTCCGCATACTAATTATTTATTTATCTAATTCCCTCCTTCTTAATAGGAAGTAGATAAGTTCGTCTATCAACCCTGTTCACACTTCCCCTCTGTTCTTTTTAACAGAAATGGAGGCATATCCATTGCTTCTTGTGTATGACTAGATTTCCGGTTCCTTCTAAAGTCTACTTTAACTCTATACTTCTAACAACTCCGCATAAACTCTGAAATGTTAGTCACTAATTATTTATTTTCATTCTCCTCCATAGAAGTAGATAGGTTCGCATATCGCCCGGTTCACATCCCTCCTCGATCTTAAGAACAGGAGTAGAGTTTTATCGCTTGTTTCCTGTTTATGAATGGGTTTCCGGTTCCTTCTAAAGTCTACTTCAGGTTTATGCTTCTAACGTCTTCGCCTAGACTCTTAAATTTTATTTTCTATTTATTTTTAATTTTATTTATTTATTTCATTTTTCCTCGATGGGAGTAAATATGTTCGCCTTTTACACACCTTTCCGGTTTTTTCAAAAATGTTTCTTGATTAGGATTGAGTTTCTAAATTCTTCTCATTCTCTCCACCCTCGTAGTCCCTAGCATTTTTGGTGGGTGAGTTGTTTAAAAGAATATCTCGCTAATGTAGCTTTTGTTCTTGTGTAATACTTTTTTTTCTGATAACTAAAAAAATATATTGGGAAATTACTCCTTACCGATAGAATACAGGGGGGGGGGAATGAGAGGGCGGGAATTGCTAATAGGTAAGTGGCATGGCAGGTCTTTGGGGTGAAGGTTACGACTGGTAGAAGAAAGGAATGTAGTTCGTCCGAGCCGAGAGAGACTTGCTAGATCTCGCCTATGGTTTTAGGTTTAGAGCAACAAACGACATGATGTTGTGGAGATTCATGATCGCGCACGAAGAAGAAAAAAAAAGTGCATATTTGACGGGAGTATGCGCTGATCTCCCTTCCATGACTGTATTCCGCCCCCTCGAATCCAGGTTCGATACGCATGGACTCTTCTATTCGACGCTAGTCTTCTCTTCATTGCGACTCGATTCACCCAAGCGTTTTGTTAGTTGGTTGGTAATCGTGCCTGTTGTGGTGATGGTGCCAGTGGCAGTGGAAATGATAATGGCGCTGTTTCCAAGGTAACATGCCGAGCAAACGAAAAACATGTAAAAACCTTCGTCAGTCTGCCGCAGATTTTTGGTGTCACGTGTGTCGTGACGTTAAGTCCCTGGAGAGCTCATTTGTTACATAAACGCATGAAGTACGTTGTACGGCGTACGGGGAAGGGGATATTATTCTGAGTGATTGAGAGAGAGAGAGAAAGAGAAAGAGAGAGAGAGAGAGAGAGGGAGAGAGAAAGAGAAAGACTGAAGGGTAAATAGGAAAGGAAAACGAAGTTGTTAAGAGAGAGAGAGAGAGAGTGAGAGAAAGAGAGTGACAGGTATTTTAAAGAATAAAGACGAGGTTTTGAAAGAGTTGAGAGAGCGAGAAAAATATTTCAGGGTGAGAAAAACAAAATTTTTGAGGTAGAGAGAAAAAGACAGAAATGTGAGCTTAAGGAGTGAAAGAGAGAGGTAAATAGGAGAGAAAAAAGAGGCAATTTAAATGAGAGAGAGAGAGGGAGAGAGAGAGGAAGTAACAGTTTAATATGGCAAGGAGATAAAACTACATTTACGATGAGAAAGAGAACGAGAGCGCGCGAGAGAGAGAATGAGAAAGAGAGAGAGAGAGAGAGAGAGAGCGAGAGTGCGAGAGAGACTGGTATTTTAAAGAATAAAGACGAAGTTTTGAAAGAGTTGAGAAAGCGAGAAAAATTTTTCAGGGTGAGAAAAACGAAATTTTCGAGATAGAGAGAAAAAGACAGAAATGTGTGCTTAAGGAGTGAAAGAGAGAGGTAAATAGGAGAGAAAAAAGAGGCAGTAACAGTTTAATATGCCAAGGAGACATTTATCATGAGAAAGAGAAAGACAGAAAAAAGAGAGACAAATATATATATTATATACATATAATCACGTTTAAATCTGGTCATAACACATTACATTGCATTTAAATATATGGTTCTGTTATCATTTCGAGCTCTCACGCGGTGTGACGTCATAGAACCGCATTACAAATTTATGAACTGCGTTTACTATTTTTGGTAACTGTTATTGTTGCTTAGCAAATTTTTATGTCAACACAAGATAAAATCGTCGCTGATGGTGAATATTTTTATGTTAACGTCCTTGTAACCTCTCTGAAGATGGTTCATGTGAGCCGAAAGCTTAGAACCAACTTAATAAAAAATTATCCAAATGTTGGAGAATTTTTGTCTTCATTTTCACCTGAAATTAAAGCCAAAATACAATGTTTAGAACGGCTCATGATTAAACATAACAGACATTTATTGTGTCTTATATTTAACAGTATATGTTTAGAATATGTGTATATATATATAGGGAGAACAAATATTTAAGGAAGACAAAATGGTATTTTAAAGAAGAAACACGATGTTTGGAACTGGTAAGAATAAGACAAACGTATTCAAAGACAAAATGACATTCTGGAGATTAAGAGAAAAATGGGTAAATAAGAAAAACAAATAAAAATTCAATAATACCCCTCAGACCCACTAATGACATATTTTTCATATCTCTACAGCATTATCGGCTGTTGTGGCCACACTAAATTAATCCGTCAATTGCTTAAAATAAAAATAAAAATTATGGTGTACCTGCATTTGAGTTATATAAGATAACGATATAAAAAGTTAAATAAAGTAACCATATAAGGAGTTATATAAAGTAACCATATAAGGAGTTATATAAAGTAACCATATAAGGAGTTATATAAAGTAACCATATAAGGAGTTATATAAAGTAACCATATAAAGAGTTATATAAAGTAACCATATAAGGAGTTAAATAAAGTAACCATATAAGGAGTTAAATAAAGTAACCATATAAGGAGTTAAATAAAGTAACCATATAAGGAGTTATATCAGATGACCTTATAAGTTCTTGCTGTTTTTTACGTCGCGTGGAAAGAAATGTTTACTGATACGTAAATGAGCGTGTCACGTGCCGGGAAATCGGTGCATTGGGGATGGGGATATTGGTCTTCATCAATGTCGGTGCGTTGCTGTTTTGGCCTGTTAGAGGGCCAGGAAGAAAGACACGATAAGAAGAAGGTAGGCTGAACCAGTGTATTGGAATAACAGAACATATATACAAAATAAGTGTTGTTAGTCAGCAGACAGAAGTGTCTATCCGAACTGTCAAGTTACACTGCGTCTCGACTGCCTTCTTTAGGAAGTCTCGCAGGTTAGCATTTATGAAGGAGAAAGAGTTCATTCCAATGTAGATAGGGCACCATAACAGTTGCGCGCACACATCAGCCATAGCTCGAGCAGAGGCGAGGAAACATGGCAGCTCGTTCAGCGCTGTATTCTGTCTTTTCCACAGCCGCATCAAGTCACCGAATACGTCAAGCCTTTGCAGCTAATGCTGTGAGGCAATGCCTTGCTAATCTTTGGTTCATTGATTGGAGAAGTTCAGGTTGAGATATCTGTTCCTTTATGATGAACACCACAGTGGCCAGCCACAGATCCTGGATGATGATCTGAAGGTGGCCATAGAGGAGGACAACAGTCAAACCTGTGGCGAGCTTACCGAATGCTTCCAGGTTTCTTATAAAATAGTCAGACTTCACCTGCACCGCATAGATGACAAGGAGACCGCCCAAAAGAGATACAGGAGATTCTGAAATCGTCTGAAGGTCATATTTAAATTGGTAAATGGAACCATAGTCCTTGCCTTCAGTTCATATTTACTATTACAAGGAGTTTTGTTGGCCTCTCACTCAACTGTGCCCCACACATAATAATCAAGGGGGTTGCAGTCTTGGGAGTTAGGTAGCCAGATTTATGGGATAATGTTGTCGCAGACATTATCTGACAGCCATGTCTACGTTCTCCTGCTTGTGTGGCATGGTGCAGAATCCTGTTGCCAGACATAAGGTCTTCCAGCAGCCACCCTTTTGACTCAGGGCATCCCTACTTGGTGTAGGCAATCTTTGTGGGAAGATGAATAGAAGGCATAACGTCGTCATCTCTAGTGATCACTCCAAACACCTTCGTAATCACCATTAGATTTATCCAACTCTTTCCGAATCGTCTGAACTGTCTTCAGATTGACACCCAAACTCTCTGCAGTGTTCGCATTGGAGATTCTGTCGCGAATTACAAGTACTACAGAATGCCGTTTCCAAATTTCTGTCAGAGTGAATTGCTTGAATCTACTCTTCTTCTCACAGATGGTGCCCAACTGACCCTACTATATTGTGCAGTCGACAAAATCAATATATAAACGCGCAGGCATGTATTTTGAAGGGCATCGAAGTGCCATTGCCATAGTTTTTTTTTTTCGAAAAAAATGGTTTTAAAATAAGTTAATGAGCTCCTAAGTAGATGCCTTTGCCTTAGGGTGCTATTTTTATTAATATTAAATAGCTGATTCATTTTTCGAAGGACCCCATGCCGATGGAAACGGTATTTAGTGATTCGATCGCAAAGGTTCACGTATGCAACATAAATAATTGAAATTTCTGATGTCGCAAGTCATTGCCTTTTATACGAATAGATAACAAATGTTTGCACATGTCTACTGCAACGTTAATTTTTCTCTTTATATTTTATGCGCATGCACAAAAAAAAAACAAAACAAACAAACTTTAAAGATTTTTCAGATAAACGTTTCTGTTTACGAAACATTAAAATATAATGACTTTGCCAATTTTATCGATTTGATTTGTAGATTTAAATGCTTCTCCCTAAGTATTCATTTAACTTTTATGATATAAAGAAATTAATAAAAATCGCTGACAAAGATATTTTAGGTGAGATGAAACATGCATTTTTTTCTTTATCTCAATTACCTTATTGCTGATTCAAACAAGCGACAGAAACAAATTACACTAAATAAATGAATAAATAAATAAATAAATAAATAAAATATCACTACTCTGTTGCTATTTCCACGGCAAATGTTCATACGAGTTCCATTCTTTATTGTTACTGAGTCGAACAACTTCCATCTTCTTTGTATACCAATTGTAAAGACAAACAACTTTTTCTCATGTACTACTGTTTTATAGAACAGATTTCCGTGTAGATACTTCCATGAATACTAACCTCATCAAATCGAGGCTCAGTCATTACTTATCCGCATAATGTTCATTTCCAACTTTCTAATCTTATATTCGCATTCAGTAACCTTTTACCTTAGAGACTCTTGGGCCTTGTACTGGGTGAACTAAAAAAATGAAGTACTTTCTGTATTTCATGAGCTAATATCATAATCTTCGTACTTTAAAGTAAATGATCAGCTGTTACTTTGTAACAGCTGAACAAGGTAGAGGGTTACTAACTGGGATTGTTAAATTATGATGGTGGATACGATAAGTAACGGTTGACCTTAGAACTCGAAGAGGTTAAAGCTGAAATATTCTTCTGGTTTACATATACTTCACAATCGCCATTTTTGTCCAATGTAGCAAAAATGACCTCTGTGACTGGAAACAAAGTAAAGAGTACTAAACTGTTATAAAATATCAGACCTTCTTTCTGACAAAGAATGCTGGAAAATCTCCTCAAAGATGAAAAGAGATTAAAGCAACAGTACTTGAATTGATTGTACAGAAATAATAGTTTAGACATTTCTAAACAACTTGGACACCATGCATGTCATTCACATGAGAGTCAAGATTTGGTGAGTCTATTTAAGAACCTGACTTGAACTGGTTGTATAAAGATGACAGTTTAGAGATTTCTGAACGAATAGGACACACCGCATGACATTCATATGAGAATTTAGATCTGACGCGGTTATTTAAGAACCCGTCTTGAATTCGTTATATAGAGATTATAGTTTAAACATTTCTGAACGAGTTGGACACGCCTCATGTCATTCACATGAGAGGTTAGAACTGAGGAGTACTATTTAAGAACACAACTTGAATTAGTTGTATAGAGATTATAGTTTTGACATTCCTGAACACTCTGCATGGCATTCACATGAGAGTTTAGACCTGACGAAAGCTATTTAAGAACAGGACTCGTATTTTCAGGTTAATGTCTTGGTTTTGTAGCATTAGAAAATCCGAAGTTGCATTGGAATAACGAAAGGTGCTTTCGAAAAGCTAAGCAAAGTATTAATAAATAAGAAAATTTCGTTAGAAACGAAGAAAAGAGCACTGAACTGTTACGTGATATGTCTTCGTAGCTGGCAATGAATGCTGGACAATTTCCTAACAGTTGAAAAAGACACTTGAAATATGGTGCTACAGAAAGCTGCTGAGGATACCGTAGGCCGAATATGTGTGCAACGACGAGATTTCAGAGGAAGTAGAAACAAAAAGAAAACTGATACTTAACATCGGGAAGATTCAGCTAAAATTTCTGGTGGATGTAATAAAGAAGGAAGATTTTTTCCCAAATTTTCGTTCTTTCCACGGATGTGCGTTGTGGTGCAGTGGATATCGGCTCGGAACGAGAAATCGGGGAGCCGAGTTCGAATTCCAGCCGAATTCATTGCATTCACTTACCCGCAAATACCCTTGGGAAAGGTATTAATCCGTCTCTTCCTTCCAGTTATGGGTTGAATAACAGGACAGATTGGGTTCTATAGCCTTGGCTGGCAACTAGTCTACCGCAGAAAGCAATGGCAACCTACTGCGAGATAACTTTCTGCCCAGTCAGTCATGTCTCTTTCGAGACATGATCGCCCAAGCGTGTTTCACGTATGGCATTTAACTAACTGACTGATGGAAAGAAGGACAGGAAAGCAGAGGATTAACATACTTGATGGTCTTGAATAGCAGAACAGGTTTTGGAAGAAATAAAAAAATGAATGTATTAAGAGCAACTAGAGACAGGAAGATGTGGAGGGCCATGATCGCCTATGTCTTGACGGGACATTGCAAATAAAAAAAGCAGAAGGTCATCACTGTCAGGCGTCAACACGGTCGAATCTCTGCTAAAAAAATTGAGATGTATTTTGTCAGTGTCACTTGAAAAATCGATTGCGTGGACAACGTTTAAGAATTGGCTCCGTCATATTTCGAATCTAAGAGTTTCTTTTTGGATGCACGAAGGCGAAACGATGTGAAAAACCAGACGCACACATACACGCACACATACATGAACATACTTACACATGGAATATAATGGCCGGTTACTCGTTTCCGATCACACCCGTCTCTACTGCAGACCCACGCTCAGACACATTTGTTTTCACCCAGTGAGCCAACCTGTAGTTCAGGATGCAACTATGCCGAGTGGCACATAGGTACAATTCCGGGAGAGTTTTGGTTGTCCTTTTATTTAGCTGCATATCTATGGGTTATTTAATGCCGAAATCTATTTTATGCGCATTTATTTTTAAGATAATAACGGTTTTAATGAGACAAGTCCTACTAATGAACCCATAGAGATGTGGATTCATACCTTTCCTAAGGATATTTGCGTGTAATTGAATATTGCAAACCCAACTGGAATTAGAACTTGACTCTCCGATTAGCAATTAATTATCTATTACACCAGCCTCACACCCGAGTTTGCAGTACCTAGTATTCTCAAGCGGTCAACTATCTAAGTACTGCCTAGTACTGACATTGCTTAACTTCGTTGATCGTACGAGAACTGATGTTAACGTATAATCAAGCGTGATCGACAGTTTGAACAAGGCCAGTACGCTCAAACACTCGGTCACGAGGACTTGTGATTTCTGCTCGCACAACTATCGACGACGTACGAAGAGTCCAGACTGCCCAATTTCACCCACAAAGCTAGGGTCGAACCGTGATATGGGCGCGTGTCCGAGTCATTAGAACAGTCACTTTCCGTCCATGAGTGCCGGGTTTCATTCTCACCATGGTAGATTCTTTTTAGTATTGTGAAGATATCTTAGCGCACAGCACCATCGGAAAGTGCCCGAAACGCACATATCAGCCACTAGCCCGTAAACACATGTACATCAATAATGTAATATCCACCTGAAGTATTCAGAAAAACATACCAGTGGGAACGTTGCGTTTTTTAAAAATAATTTCACCCCAAGTAAGATAATAAAGCCACTAAGACTCAGTTGCGTGTGCGAGAATATGAGAAAACGAAAAATATTAAAGAAAGATAACAAGAACAGAAATTAATAAGACAAAAGATAGCCATTCATATTGTATTTCAAGTTTTTTAAGATCTAAGTTAATTAGAAAGGAAAAACCTGGAGCGAGAATTACGAGAAAAGAAACTGTTAGCATAGAACTTGCGGTTACATTTAGCCATTTCTACTGTAAAATGATGAGACCTTTCCGCCAAGCTAGTATTGCGCTTAGATTCGTAAAGTCTACGTACCAATGGGGAAAGCTCGTTAGAACAATTACCATGAAAATATTAATAGAAAAGCACCAGAAACCTGCGTTACGGCGGTGGGAAGGAATTGAAGATGAGATGCCAGATCAAGACCAATAACATTGCAGATTCTTCTTTAGATTTTATCAAAAATTTCTTAATGCATGGAAGTCCCAGACTGAATGTGGACGCAATATTCAAAACCTGAATGAATGGTCGATTTATAAATGTGTATGTCAGATTCTGGAGAGAAAAATTGACAAGCACGATACAGTGAATTCATTTTTCTAGCAGCAGACATAGCAGTGGATTTAATATAATCGTTTAGGTTCATGTCAAAAGAAAACATTGGCACGAGAAATCGCAAGGAGTCATTTAGCTGGAGGTTAGCATCAGCCATGCTGATTGAAGGTAAAATGATCACTCAGGCGATTAAAAGAGAGCAGTGACGTTAAAATTAACAAACCAATTTCTTGCCTCAGATTGTAGGTCATTTTTTTAAAATCAGCTGCCAATTTCGCCTTATTGAAGCGATCAAACTTACTATTAAGACAGAAGTAAATAGTTTTATCATCAGCATAGATACCGACAATAACGACAATAAACAACAAAGATGAAGATACTAGTCTGAATAAAATATGAAATAAATGAAATTGAACGACCTTCTAGATATGTTAGTAAAGAAAGTCGAGAAGAAGTAAATAACTACATATCGTAAAAAAACAAAATATATGGTTGTTCGCGGGGGGAACAACTTAAGATGCTGGCTTCGAATTAGAGATGTTAAATACCTGGGAAGTGTTCTAACAGAAAACAGAAGGTTGCGACACAGAGATCAGAAGGCTAATTGGCATGGTGTAAGACGCATTCCAGAAGTTGAGTAAAGTATTAAGAGACAGGAAACTTTTACTACAAACAAAGAAGGGAGTACTGGATTGCTATGTGATGTCAGTTCTTCAATATTGCAGTGAATGCTAGACAATATCATCAAAGATGAAGGAGAAACTTGAAGCAACTGAATCGGGGTTCTACAGAAGGATGCTGCGGATATCATGGACCAAGTATGTGAGCAATGATGAGGTTTTGGAAAGAATGGAAACGAAAAGGAAATTAATAATGAGCATCAGGAAGAGACAACTAAAGTTCCTGTGACATGCAATGAGGAAGGAGGGCTTGGAGAATCTGATACTAACAGGCCAGAGAGATGGAAAAAGAGACAGGTGAAAGTAGAGGATAACATATTTGAAGGGCCTGAGCAGGTAGATGACAGAACGGGGGTTGCGTGGTGCTACGAGAGAAAGCGTGCTATGAGCCACCAGCCACTAAGATAGGGGGAGACGTGGAAAGCCATGATCGCCTACGTCCTAAAAGAACAAGGCACATAGAAAAAGAAGAAGAATGTCATGCTAGTATATAAATTTAAATATCTAGGAAGTGTTTTCACACTGGACAGAAAATGTGACATCGAAATCCGAAGACACATTGGAATAGCGAAATATGCCTTCCAAATGCCAAAGTATTAAGAAACAGGAAATGTTCGTTACAAACAAAGAAAAGAGTGCTGAACTGCTATGTAATATCAGTCCACCTACATGGCATAAACATCAGATGTGTAGATCAACAGAAGGCTACTAAGAGTATCATGGACCGAGCATGTGAGCAAGTAGAAAGTTTTAAGAAGAATGGAAAGGTATTTATACTTAAAATTTCTAGGAGACAAAATGAGGAAAGAAGGCTTTGAAAATTCGAAACTCACAGGACATATTGAAGGCAACAGTGTGTAACTAGTTAACAAACTTATATAAAAAGATGGCAAAAGTGTGTCTGGGTGGGATAGTAAAAAGACAATCACTAGTCGGAGATACAATGGATACGAAGTTGTACGGCTAGACATCCGATTGCTTTTTAACACAGGATTGAAACCCGACCAAAGTGGCGTCGGTCGGCGATTCTACCACTGGGCTACGGGCGTTCGGTAGAAGAAGGTAGACCTTTTTAGCGTGCACATATCGGTCAGTCAGTTGAGTTCCATACGTGATACACGCTTGGGCTACCATGTCTCGAAAGAGACACGGTAAACTGGGCAGACGATTTTCCGCACTAGTTTGCCGATCCAAGGCTATAGAACCCAATCTGAGTGGGTTCAGCCGGCTCCTTCTCGAGAAGAATTACAGAGAATTTCTTAGTCAACCTCTCAAGTGTGAAGATTTGCTGTAAACTGCCGAGCCAGTCTGTTTTGCTGTTTACCCATAGCTGAGAGGAGAAGAGACAGATTCATACCTTTCGCAAGGGTATTAGCACGAAGGTGAACGTAATTAATTCGAACTCGGCTCTCCGATTCCTCAACCCGAGTCGCTATCCATTACTTCCACCGTTCATACAATATTATTATTAATAACTAGCAGTATAGCCCGGCGTTGCTCGGGTGTAATGAACGCTTTAAAACTAATCCATGGTCCTGGAGCTCAGACTCTTTGGACGTTGGCACGAAACACTAAAAAGCAATAGTTGTTTCCAGTTAAAGCGAAACCGTAGACTGAAAGAAAAATGAATGGATGTAAGTCAAATTTTGATTTCCTGGTATCGATTTATATGTATATATTATCGATTTTCTGCACTATTGTAAGAACTGCAACCTTGAAATTTCTGAATATCGTTTCTTATGTCTTTGTCTCTGAGTATATGAAATTTGATTAAAATCTGACCACTCCTTCCGTAACCCGATTTTTTCGATTATCGATTTTCAATATTTATCGGGGGTACCTCGACACAAAACCTAGCTAAGAACATTCGCAGACGCTTATAGCAGAACTGTGTAAATTTTCATGAAAATCGGTTCAGCCGTTTCGGAGTCTGTAGGTAACGGACACACACACACACACACACACACACACACACACACACACACACACACACACAAATTCCATTTATAAATAAGTTTAGATTACCCCTTGTTTGTTCTTATCCGGTAATTTAAGTCTAACATTAGATTATAGGTTAGAGGGACATAGAAAAGCAATGCATGAATTTCTTAGACGTTGTTTGTAACCATCTTATTATATAAGTATTCTTTTTCTCAGTAAATTCTTCCATCGTCTCTAATAAATATTGTTTTTCCGTCAGTTCATTGCATTCAAAACAGAATAGTCTATTATTTATCTGAATCAATGGCAGAATGTAACAGATTTACAAAGGAAGGAACACGTAGAATTATAATATATTTGTCGAATAATGCTACGTGTATACTTATCTATCTTTTGTCACCAGAAAATGCATGTTAGTGGGACCGGTTTACTCGATGATAAACCGTGTGATATACGCGTCTATCTATCTATCTATCTATCTATCTATCTATCTATCTATCTATCTATCTATCTATCCCAGTCTCTTCTTATCTATCTATCTATCTATCTATCTATCTATCTATCTGAAATATACATTATAAGAACATTTTGAAAATTAATATCCTTTTTTTTGCCGTCTCTTTCCCTTAAAAAGAGAGAAAAAATGACGCCACCAATACGAATAAAAATAAAAATAAAAGACAATATACTTTCAAAAAATTTGCCATAAAGTCTTTGATGTTTGTTACAAAAAGAAATCGATTCCCAGGAAAATGAATCAAGGAAAAAAAAAAGCTGTGGTCAGTATTTATTTTCTCTATCCTTCATATTTACCTCTATTAATTTTGAATATTGGCTCCTCGAGTGAAATTTGTTTATCTTGGACGACGTTTGATGTTTTAAATTGCGCGTATATAGATAAATAGGACGCGGTGGCTAGTGCAATAGTTCTTCTTATATAGCATATAAACCCCTTTGCAGGTTATTTAAAGCCAGGAAAATATTTTAGACGGTTAAGATTTCTTCTTCCTCTTCTTCTTCTTCTTCTTCTTTGCGTCCTGTCCGTTCAGGGTGCGAGCGATCATGCTTCTTCAAATTTCCTGCCCGTTGTAGGCGTTAGCAAATTTTGTCTTTTTGATTGATTGATTAAATTTTTACGCCATCTCACACATTGCAGGTTATATAAAGACAGAAAACAATTTTAGATGGTAAGACTACTTCTTTTTCTTCTTCTATGCGTCAAAGATAGATAGATAGATAGATAGATAGATAGATAGATAGATAGATAGATAGATAGATAGATAATAAATCGACAGATATATATATATATATATATATATATATATATATATATAGATAGATAGATAGAAAGATAGATAGACAGATAATAAACCTACAAAGATAGATAGATAGATAGAAAGATAGATAGGCAGATAATAAACCTACAAAGATAGATAGATAGATAGATAGATAGATAGATAGATAGAAATTTAGCCGACATATATACATAGACAGATGATGGAACCGACATAGATAGATAGATAGATAATAAACCGATGTAGAAAGGATAGATAGATAATACGCCAACAGAGCTAGCTAGATAGATAATAAACCGACAAAGATTGATAGATAGATGAACCGACTCAGATAGATAGATAGATGAACCGACTCAGATAGATAGATATATAGATAATAAGCCGACATAGATAATAAATCCATATATATATATATATATATATATATATATAGAGAGAGAGAGAGAGAGAGAGATAGATAGATGATGACGCGACATAGATAGATATATAGATAGATAGATAGTTAAATAGAGAGATAATGAACCGACTCAGATAGATAGATAGATATATAATAAACCGATATAGAAGGATAGATATATAGATAATACACCGACAGAGATAGATAGATAGATAGATAGATAGATAGATAGATAGATAGATAGATAATAAACCGATATAGAAGGATAGATAGATAATACACCGACAGAGATAGATAGATAGATAGATAGATAATAAACCGATACAGAAGGATAGATAGAGAGATAATAAACCATCAGAGATAGATAGATAGATATATAGATCTTTACGTATTTTATGCACTGCTTTTCTTTTGCCGCTCTTTTTTTCATTAGGTCTTAGGAGTGTCAAATGTTCCAAACCCACTTTCCTCATTATTCGTGTTATCAATGTTAACTGTCATTTTTTATGTTAAATATTTTGTTTCCTTTTTTATAAAACTTCGCCGTTGCTCAGTAATGCAATTAATGTCGTTGTCATCATTCTCCAGTCTGAGCAAATTTCTATTGCCTGAATTCTCTTTTTTTCTTTTCGGTGAGATGGTATTCTTTAGGATACTGGACGCTAAACCATTTAAAGCTTGTAGCCTCACAAAGAATATCAGGATGTTAAGAAATTTATTCTAACCACCGCACAGATACCGTTTTTCATAAAGACTGTGAAAGACGAAATTGCTTGAACCAATATAACAACATATGAGTCTTACGGCCTATCACGTTGAATACACCGGTTCTCGCTCGATCACCGAAGTTAAGCAACGTTGAGCCTGGTCAGTACTTAGATGGGTGACCGCTTGGGAATACCAGGTGATGTAAGCGTATAGTGACGGATGTGCGTTGTGGTGCAGTGGAGATCGGCTCGGAAAGAGAAATCGGTGAGCCGAGTTCGAATATCCAGTTGAATACCCTGCATTCACTTAAGGACTGGTACCCTTGGGAAAGGTATTAATCCGTCCATTCCCTCCAGTTATGGGTTTAATAAGAAGGGTAGTGACTTGGGGACCCTGCTCAATGAATCGTGAAAAGAAAAATCTTGTAAAAATAAATAACCTTACCCAAAATCATTGGTTATGACCTTAAAATGATCCCATAAGGATTTTAAAATGATCCCATAAGGATTGATAGGTCGTTAAACCTCACAAACAAACATCTTCGATCAGCTTTTTCCACAACTTAGAATATCTTTCAACGCATCCGAAAATTGGACAAAAAATACAGTGGCTTTAAAAAAAAAAATTATCCAGGAGAAATAAACTACATCCAATTTCAAAATTGAATTATGTAATCCTAACACAACATAAATAAACAGTATTTGGAACTTGTATAGAGTAAACTGAATGCATGGTCATCAGCAAAAGGTGCAATGCCAAATACAGGTGAGGGGGGATACAAGTACAAAAGTTTGAGTACCTAGGAAGTATTATAACAGGAGATGGAAAGTGCGACACAGAGATCCAAAGGCGAATTGGCATGGCAAAGGACGCGTTCCAAGAAGCTGAGTAAAGTACTAACACACAGGAAAATTTCACTAGAAACAAAGAAAAGAGTGCTGGATTGCTATGTGATGTCAGTTCTTCAATACGGCAGTGAATACTGGACAATATAATTGAAATTGAGGATAAAACTTGAAGCAGCGGAAATATGGTTCTACAGAAGGATGCTGCGGATATCGTGGACTGAGCATGCAAGCAACGATGAGGTGTTGGAAAGAATGACAACAAAAAGGAAATTAATACTGAGCATCAGGAAGAGACAACTGAAGTTCCTGGGACATGCAATGAGGAAGGAGAGCTTAGAGAACCTGATACTGAAAGGCCAGATAGATGGAAAAAGAGACAGAGGAAGGCTGCGGATAACATATTTGAAGGGCCTGATCAGGTGGATGACTGAACGAGGGTTGCGAGGTGTAACAGGAGCAAACATACTAAGAGCTACAAGGGATAGGAAGACGTGGAAGAACCATGATCGCCTACGTCTTGAAGAGACAGGGCACATAGAAGAAGAAGATAAAGTAGGTCTTCTATTTGTTAGTTTCAGTGCTTGTATTCGGTTTTTCATGGATTTAAACAAGTTATCTATAATCATTTGATCCATATTTTGACACTTCTTTGGCAATGATTCTTTAAGGGTTGCCACAACTTTATTTTGCTTGCATGCTCTTGAAGGTTTTGGTCAAGGTGCTTCTAAACGTTGTGCGTTGTGGTGCAGTAGAAATCGGCTAGTAACGAGAACTCGGAGCGCCGAGTTCGAATTCTGCTTAAATTTGTTCCATTCACTTACGCGCAAATACCCTTGGGAAAGGTATGAATACGCATCTTCCCTTCAGCTATGGGTTAAATAAGAGGATAGATTGGGTTCTATAGCCTTGGATAGCAGCCTACTACGAGAAAAATCTTCAGTTATATTTATTTCGTATGGCATTTAACTGACTGCTCCTAAACGTGCTCTATTGGATTCATGGCAAGATTTTGGGCTATACATTGATTCCTTACGATTCCTTCTAGGCATTTGCTACTTTGCTCGTATGACAATAAAATCCTTCTTCTTGAAAAAGGTAGACATTCTTGTCAATCTGATTGGTTTCAAATAGTGGGAGTAGTCCTTTCTCTAATATTTGACAGTATTTTAAACCACTCAACCACTCGTCAACAAGAATCAGCTCATATTTCCCTCCAAATCAGACGGTGCTCCACACTACTACTGCAATCCCTCCATGTTTCACGGTCGCTTGCAGACATTCAGTGATCCAAGTCTCATTCTGATTTCTCCAAACATAAACCTGTCTTGAATTCGAATATTGGCAGAATTTACTTTCATCTGACCACATTACAGACTGCTAAAATTCGTAATCTTTGCTCTTGAATTCTTTTGCCTAGTCCATACGCCTGTATAGACAGGCGTATGGACTAGGCAAAAGAATTCAAGAGCAGAGATTTCACCTCTGAAATCAAGGGCTTCTTTTCACCTCTGAAATCAAGGGCTTCTTTCACCTCTGAAATCAAGGGCTTCTTTCTTGCAACACATCTTTGATATCCTAGCTCTTTCAGAGTATTTCTTACTGAATATGGCGACATTTTCATGTTGTTGGAAACATCTTTGACGACGGTTTCTGATGGCTTCCCTCTTCAGTACCCTTTTCGTTCGCTCAGAGACGATGCGTGATCTTCATGTCTTCATCATTAACCGTTTGATGATTAACCTGAAAAACCTAATAATTTCTCCATTGGACTTGCCGCACTCATGTCATCCTATTATTTGCCCTCGTTGAAATTTACCAATTTCCTTTCTTTCGCGAACTTTCATTGCAAAATATAAGTCATATATCGTTCATAGATGGGAGTAGTTTGATACACAGTATTGTCTAAAAAAGAAAAAGAAAAGAAAAAGAAAAGAGAAGTTATTACACAAGCCAAAATTGCTGTAATCAAGGGTTACTAAAAACTTATCATAGCCCACTGTATATATATAGTATATCGAGGCAGCAAGTAATTTTCTAAACATATGCTATTAAATATAAGAGACAATGAATGTCTATTATGTTTAATCATGAGCCGTTCTAAACATATATATATATAATGGATTCTCCCGTCGCGTTCAACGTATGAGGGTCCAACCTTTTTCCAGCAAGACAACCACACAGAGATTTGTTTATAGTGGTGAAGGCATTGTGTAGTACCATCCACACTTCTTGGAACTGCTGATAACAAACAATTGGTGCAGATGACTGCCACAAATCGCACGAAGAGCAGACCTCAATTATTTAACCCATAATTGGAGGGAACGAACGGATTAATACCTTTCCCAAGGGTACCAGTGCGCAAGTGAATGCAGCGTGCTCGACTGAAATTGGAACTCGGCTCACCGATTTCCCCCTCCAAGCCGACATCCACCGCACCCCAACCGCACATCCGTGAGTGCTAACAGCACCTGGTATTCTCAAGTGGTCACCCACCTAAGTACTGACCAGGCTCAACGTTGCTTAACTTCGGTGATCGAGCGAGAACCGGTGTATCCAACGTGACATGACCGTTATATGGTCATGTCACGTTGGATACACCTAGATACATATACATATACATATAGTGTATTTGGGTAACAATTTCTTTTTTATGCAAGTTTCATTGAAAATAACAGACAAGGTATTACCATTAATTTTTCTTATATGATTTTTTTTATATGTTCTTATGAAATTTTTTTTTCGGGACACAAATTATGTAGGAAGCGCTCTGAAAAAGAAAACATTTGGACAATTCCTATATAATTTGAGTTATAAAAAGAAAAAAAAATCATCAGATCACATGAAAATTTATATAAAAAGCTTAATGATAATACCTTCTCTGTCATTTTCAATGAAACCTGCATATATATATATATATATATATATATATATATATTTATATTTAGGATAAATATATATATGATTATTTACGGTAAATTTTGTAAAAAATGTGTGTCATTCGGCAGGATTCGAATCTGCGACCCTTATCAACATAGGAGAAGCCACTAATTGATCTCGCGTGTCTTAAATCACTCGACCATGATACCACAGTCTAAATGAAGTTAAATCAAGCCTATATAACACAATTTTCGATTTTACGCAAATAACCACCTCTGCTCTGAAATGTATCGTAATGTAAATGTAAACATACAATGTTACGGAAAATCCCGAAGATTAACGAAATGGTTTTAACAACCGACATATTGAAATTATTTGTTGAGAACATCATTTTAAGTCGATACTCGTATTTGAGCATATATTCTGTTTTTAATGAAACAGAAAATTTATATATTTATTTCTACCGGCCTGATTATTTACGATAAATCTTGTACAAAAATGTGCGTCATTCGGCAGGATTTGAACCTGCGACTCCTATCAACATAGGGGAAGCCACCAATTGATCTGGCGCGTCTTGGACTATTCGAATGACGATTTGGGTAGCAATCCCTCTCTTATGCAATTTTCGTTAACAACAACTGACTGCGGTTATGTCGTTTTCTTAATTTTTTGTGCTTTTCTAATTTTTTCATTTCCGGACATAAATTATGTAGAAATTGTTCGAATATTCTGTCATCATCGTCTAAAAAATACTCTAAAATATAGTTATTTTTTCCTACTATATAACTAGACACCTATAATCTATCTCTTATCATATATTGATAGATTCTCACACCTTTAATTTGTTTCAGCTTAACGGATACATCACCCATTCAGTCGTCTACATATGTTTGACATGCAGTGTATTAAAAAAAACAAAAAAACAAAAATAAATTTCCCGTCTTTGTCTCTTGTCCACTACTTTGAGTTGAATACTAACTTAAAGAAAACCCAGTAACCGTTTCACATTGACATGCGATAATTTTTCAGATATCTCAATTCATTTCATCACTGGCATGAAAAATGTTATGTCAATTTAAGCTTATCTCGCTTTACTTTTACAATGAAATTTCTCCTATAAATCATGAGCTGATCTTTTGTTGATTAGCTGAGATAACCCCCCACTCCCCAAAAAATCCCCTCACCTTAATTGTCTGGATTTGGTAAAAATTTGTTGTTTTTCTAAAGCTTCTATATATAATAATTCTTAACATTAAAAAAAAATAACTGCCCGAACAGGTGCTAATAAGATACTACCAAAACACATAATAAAAATATTAGCATATGTAATGATCTACTAAGTATCGGGCACTCTTAATAAAGTAAATAACTAGAAACCCATTAATTTGTACTACTCTTAATATATTATGATCTCATTACGATTGAGCTCTCTGGAGAAGAAAATTTGAAAAAAGAGTTTCCACTTCTGCTATATGCGTGACTCTTCAGAAATGAATTGAGTTCTTTCGGTGACTGGCGTGTGTATACACTGCTTCTATACAACACGTTAAAATTTCCCTTCTCTGATTCCATGCGCCTATGGCTTAGCGAGTAGCGACTCCGACTGATACCAAGTCGGTCGAGTTTCGGATCCCGGCCAGAAACAAGTGGATGTGTCTAGTCACACTGATGAGCTGCGAAACAGGCTTGTATGTAGATGACTAATATATATATATATATAAGTAACTAGCATACCTAGAGCCAACGGACTTACCTAGGTTTCACCTAATGGATTATCAGGGCAAGTTGGCCCTGATGACCCATTAGGTGAAACCTAGGTAGGTCCGTTGGCTCTAGGTTAGCTTCTTATTTATTTGCTCTGCTATTGTATTGAGCGCTTTAGTGTTAGGTTCCTCGTCTCGGGTTTTCTTTTCTTTCGACTAGTACTTTGACTAATGTTCAAGTGCTTAGTTCGTTTCTTTTTTTGTTTCCATTTTTTCCCCTCCGCGTTTATACTCGGTGCGTTTTTCGAGACGTGCTTAAAGATAAATTTACAGTTATATATATATATATATATATATATATATATATATATATATATATATATATATATTCCATTTGTAAACGAGTATTACGCTACTTAAGTTTTTACCATGAGTGGTGTCTTCAAGCGAATTGCAATAACTGATTTTACAGTTTACCGTTTTTTTTAAAGAACACTGACGTAACGGTGTTTTTTTTTTTAACGCTTACGTGGCAGGGAATTTTTGAACGCGCAATTTTTTAAATTACAAGAAATTATAACGTTTTCATCCATGGTTGTATGAATCTCATTGGTATTTTTTAGTATGGCTACACTTAGTCAAAATAGTTCATTTTTGTTTGGGATTGGGAAAAAAAATCTCTAACTTTTCTTCCTGACACAGTCTGCATATTTTGTCACCGTTGTAAGACTTGACTGTTTTTACAATACTCCACGTTATGTCTGAATCTTTTCCATATTTTAATTTCAATTTCCACACATGGCTAGCCAATTTTGTACAGTTTTTTAAGTTTTCTATTTTGAATGTAGACTTGTGATTGAACCACCTGGTCTTAAAGATGTCTATGGTTGATCCCAAATATATTTTGTTTTGGTCATTTAAGTCATGTACCTTTTCCTTGTAAATGACTATTTTTGTATTGCAAAGTCCTTGAAGTAGACATTTATTTTTGTCCCTGCAGTTGCATTCTTTATTTGTGGTCTTGTTTTGTACAATGCTATCTAAATTTATGGCGTTTTGTTTTTTTATAAAACTATCTAAATTACTAGTACAACTATAACTTAGCTTGATTGTGTTTCTATTGAGAATTTTGTTTAGTTCTGAGCCTTTTGAAAAGTGTCTATCTATCAGTTTAAAAAATATTTGTCCTATTTTGGTCTTTACCTCTAAATTAAATGGTGGGTTGAAACAGATAACGTTTTCTATTATCGTTTTTTGTTTGTCTGGTTGAGAATTATATTGTAAAATGTTTTTATGAAGATGCACTAAGAAAATCTGGCCATAAAATTTTTTTTTATTTTGGATGCCCATTTCGACAGGTATATTTACCCCCCCCCCTCATCTCGTTGGCGAGGCCGAAAACATTATGGGAAAATAAATTTATTTGTTTATTTGATTGTGTGAGTATAAAAATCGGAAGTAAGTGTAGGAAAGAGCAGAAAATATCACGTAAAGTGTAACCATATCAAAAAAAAAAAAAAAAATACCTATTAGGTTCATATAACCATGGATGAAAACGTTATAATTTCTTGTAATTTAAAAAATTGCGCGATCAAAAATTCCCTGCCACGTGAACGTTAAAAAAACCCCGTTACGTGAGTGTTCTTAAAAAACGAAAAAAAAAAACAAAAAAAAAAAAACAACAAAAAAACGGTAAAATCAGCTATTGCAAAGTGCCTAAAAACACCACTCATGGTAGAAACCTAGGTCGCGTAATAACTCGTTTATAAATGGAAAATATTCAAAAGTTCTACAATATAATTGTATTGAACTCTTTTTAATACAGATGTGCACAGGTCTAAATTTATTATGTCCAAAAACTAAGTAATTAAATTATATATATATATATTAGTAATATTTTGTCATTTAACTGAGTGATACATTCTTTAGCATCCCAACTTCCAGAGATTCGTAGACGGACCTGTCTATCCACTTTTTAGGCGGTTTCAGCAATTGACTGTTTATATATATATATATATATATATATATATGTGTGTGTTTATTATAGTGATAAAATCAATTATCAAATCTAGTTGGAACTACTCAGTTTTGCCCTTTTCTTTCATTTCAAAGTGAAAATGCGTCAATATCCCCCATAGACGAAACGAGCTACATTTATTGTAAATATTTTGTTCATTGTAGTTAAGTAAAATAAGAATAAAGAAAAGATATAAAAGAGAAAGAGCAAATAAATAAGATATAATAAAGAAGTTAAAACGAGAGGAAGAGAAAGAAAAATAAGTCGTAAGACGAGCCAATATGATAAATTGTTTTATTAATGGATATATATATATATATATATATATATATATATGTATATATATATGTATTTTTTTTCTCTTTCTCCAAAAATACCCTGTCTTGACCATATGTAGGAAGTTCAAAATAACCGAGCATACCTGATCTATAACATCGAATAGCACAAGTAAAGTTTTCATTGGTTGCCGTTTTCTAGGGGAACTTATATTATGCACGTCCTAAAGCTAGTAACAGATTTTTAGTCTGGATGCGGGCCGAATACTGATCATATTTGGTCGGGTCGCCCATGGAAGAAGTCTGTTGTTTGTTTAGACCCGAAAATTCTAGTGACATAGGAAACAACAATACTGATGACGCACCTAGATTTGGCACTTAAAGGTGTATTCTTTATAATTATATGCTGATTCGCAATTTGCATTAAAGCCGAGTGAGAAAAATGAAAAGCCAGTAAAACCGGTTTATTGGGCCGCTCACATTAGAGCTCAATCAAGCGACTAAAATAAACACCAAAGACCAAATATTGTATTATAAATGTGAAACGTTTAATGGCTAATAACATTAACACTGTTCTTACTAGACCGTTCCTATAAACCCGTTGGATTCTTTTCAAAGACATTTCATGCTACAATATGAGTATGAATGTTTATTTTTTACACGCATATTAATTGGATTATAATATGCAAGTGTTTGTTTATATAAGTGGATTGGATATAAGAATCTGTCTCGAAAACAAACACTGAATTCTCTAGGAAATGCCGTAAAAACAGAAAAGCATTCCAAGTTCAACCCCCCCCTAAACTTGGTACTACATTTGTTAGGGAGTCAAGGTACAATACTCTCTTAAATTAGTTAAGAAATTATGTATAGTTTACGATGAATCTCTGAAACACGCATATATGCATACATAAAACTATAATATAGGTATGTTTATGATATATTTGTTATATAAAAATGGTTCTTTGGTATTCATTTTAGTCGCTGGGACCTCGATTGAGCTTTGACGAAAGAAAACTGATCAATCAGTTTAACTGACCTTTTTTTTGTTCAATTTCAATTTTTACCACTTTAACATAATGTAATTTTTTTTTGTTATTCTTCTTATTGTGATTTTTACTTCATAAATTACTTCTTTTTTTAAAATTTATTTTATTGTATCTCTTTCCTTTACTGTCATCCACATGTTAAGTCTAACACGTTCCAGTAGCAATGATCTGTTTCTTTCTTCGTCCCTATCCTTACTTGGTTTAATGATGTTATCGTTCAGTAAAACTATAACAAGCAAATATCTATCTATCTATCTATCTATCTATCTATCTATCTATGTGTTTGTTTACATTATCTATCTATCTATCTATCTATCTATCTATGTGTTTGTTTACATTATCTATCTATCTATCTATCTATCTATCTATCTATCTATCTATCTATGTGTTTGTTTACATTATCTATCTATCTATCTATCTATCTATCTATCTATCTATCTATGTGTTTGTTTACATTATCTATCTATCTATCTATCTATCTATCTATCTATCTATGTGTTTGTTTACATTATCTATCTATCTATCTATCTATCTATGTGTTTGTTTACATTATCTATCTATCTATCTATCTATCTATCTATCTATCTATCTATCTATGTGTTTGTTTACATTATCTATCTATCTATCTATCTATCTATCTATCTATCTATCTATCTATGTGTTTGTTTACATTATCTATCTATCTATCTATCTATCTATCTATCTATGTGTTTGTTTACATTATCTATCTATCTATCTATCTATCTATCTATCTATCTATCTATCTATGTGTTTGTTTACATTATCTATCTATCTATCTATCTATCTATCTATCTATCTATCTATCTATGTGTTTGTTTACATTATCTATCTATCTATCTATCTATCTATCTATCTATGTGTTTGTTTACATTATCTATCTATCTATCTATCTATCTATCTATCTATGTTTGTTTGTTTACATTATCTATCTATCTATCTATCTATCTATCTATCTATCTATCTATCTATCTATGTGTTTGTTTACATTATCTATCTATCTATCTATCTATCTATGTGTTTGTTTACATTATCTATCTATCTATCTATCTGATAACACAAACCAACGGTTGTCAATGAGATTTTTTGCTGAAACACATGGTAATCAGTCATCAATGTCGGAGACAAATTGGATTAATGCAAATATCTCATAAGGTACTACGCAGATAAATTAACGAAAAATATAAAAGTGAAGAAAAACCAAAGAAAAACAAATGTTAGAAATAAAGAGTAAAATAAAGCTTAAATAAAAAAAAACCGCCGCTGGGAGTCAGTCGCGAACCCCTATCGAAAATATTGCTTCTAGGTAATGACAGACACCAAAATGGTAATGACACGCTGTCTATTTTTGCGCACGTGCCTACGTATCTGTTTGCGTATCCGGGTTAACATCCACGTAAACGCGTCCAACTGCATGCATGCGTGTGTGTTAGTGTCTAAGAAAAGAGAGATGAGGAAGAGAGAATAGAAGTGGGAAAGAGAGGAGACAAAAAAAGAAAGAGGAAAGGGAATGGAAAATGGGAGAAGAGGGAAGGAAACAGATAAGAATGTGAGAGTCTCTTATACACATACACACACAAAACAAAATACAAAAGAGAGAGAGAGAGAGAGCGCGAGTGAGTGAGTGAGATTGAGATAGGGAGAAGGGAAGAGACAAGCCAAGTGTTGGTTATTTAGCATGATAACGGGCATCTCAAATTTGGTCAAATAAGGCGCATTGATTTGGGGACACGCGTTTTATTGTTAACAGGTTGTCGCAAAATGAATTCTCCGACTCACAGAAAGAGTCCAGTCTTTTTTTATCTGTTTTCAACGAAATCTTCCTTTCTCCCAATACTCTGCTTAGCTTTTGAAATGCGTCCTTGGCCATACCATCTTCGGATCTCTGTGGCGCATTTTCCGTCCTCTGTCAGAACACTTCCCACGAATTTAAATTTCTGCAATTTCCGACCTATAGTTAGCATTTTGCTGATGACTATGCATTCAGTTTTCTTAAAGTTTATGCTTAGTCCTTTCTTCTCGCTTTCCTTTGCTACCTTCTGTAAGAGGTCTTGTATTTTTTCCTTATAAACACTGTGTCATCTGCGTATCTTATACTGTTAAGATTGTGGCTGCCAATGACGAATATTGTCAAGACTTCTAGCTCTCTGAGAATTGTTTCGCTGTACTGGTTGAATGAATCCGAGGAGAAACTACATTTTTATTTTACACCCCTTTCTATTTTTGTATATCTGCTGAATTCATTTCCTGTTCATATGTAGTATAGTATTACTCTAATGTCTCTCCTGAATATCGAATTGTCGAGTATCTCCAACAAGTCTGCGGCGTAATTTATCGAACGCCTTTGCGTAGTTTATAAAGCACAGGTAGATGTTCTTCTGCGTTTGTATTGCTCTTTCTGATAGCATTATGAGCATGACTATCGCGTTCCTTGTTCCGATGACTTTGACGAACCCGCACTGTTCTTGTCCTATTTCTGGCCCGATTCTGATGCAGGCTCTGTTCATCAGATGATGAGTTTTGTTATGTGGCTCATTAAGCTGATGGTTCGGTAGAGTTCACATTCCTTTGCGCCTGGATTCTTAAGGAGGAAAATTAATCTGCTTAGGTCCTTCGGTATATTGCCACTGTTATTGGTGTAGTTTATTATTTCTGTGATCCTGTCTACGTCAAAATCTGGCTTACGGCCTATCACGTTGAATACACCGGTTCTCGCTCGATCACCGAAGTTAAGCAACGTTGAGCCTGGTCAGTACTTAGATGGGTGACCGCTTGGGAATACCAGGTGATGTAAGTGATGTAAGTGATGTAAGCGTTTATTGCTTACGGCCTATCACGTTGAATACACCGGCTCTCGCTCGATCACCGAAGTTAAGCAACGTTGAGCCTGGTCAGTACTTAGATGGGTGACCGCTTGGGAATACCAGGTGATGTAAGTGATGTAAGTGATGTAAGCGTTTATTGCTTACGGCCTATCACGTTGAATACACCGGCTCTCGCTCGATCACCGACGTTAAGCAACGTTGAGCCTGGTCAGTACTTAGATGGGTAACCGCTTGGGAATACCAGATGCTGTAAGCGTTTAGTGACGGATGTGCGTTGTGGTGCAGTGGATATCGGCTCGGAAAGAGAAATCGGTAAGCCGAGTTCGAATTCCAGTTGAATACCCTGCATTCCCTTAAGCACTGGTACCCTTGGGAAAGATATTAATCCGTCCCTTCCCTCCAGTTATGGGTTAAATAACAAGGGTAGGACTTGGGGATCCTGCCCTTAAAAACAAATCCCAATGAACCGTGATACTCGAAAAGAAAAATGTATTACTAGACACAAAACTTATAAAAAACAACAATAAATTGTTGAAAGTATACGGTATTACCAGCAATAAATAAATAAAATTTAGTTGGCAATAAATGACCCGCCGAGGTTGATATGCCATAAAAACAAAACAACCAACCAACCAACCAACGTCGAAACCTTCTAAGGCTATCAGCACCTCTATTACAATACTGTCTGATCCTGTTGCTTTGTTTCTATTCAATTTGGCCAGTGCAGCTTCCACTTCGGGTTTTTAATATTTCTGGTTCGTCGTATTTATGTGTGTTGCCGGCAGCACTCTCTTGAAATGGAAGAGATCTCCGATATATTGCATCGCTGAAGTATTTTTCTTTCTCTAATAGGAGCGTTTCGTCCTTGGCTTTGTTGTATCCTGTTGCTGTGCATAGCTTTTGTCCTGATAGTTTCCTTAATTTTTATTCATGTCTCCTTTATTTGTTGTGCTCAACCTTTCTATTGCTGCAAATTCGTCATTGAGTCAGTCTTCCTTAGCCTGTCTACATTTGTTTCTTATTTCTCTATTTCGTTTCATGTCTTGACCTTATTTTTTACGACGACCGTTTTCCTCTGGGATGATCTAGTTTTTCTTAGTGCGTTCCATTTCGAGTTTCCGTTTCCAATTTGTCCTCCGTATTTTCTTTTCACACTCTCTGTATATTTTCCTTTAGGTTTGTGTCGTTCACGAATATGTTGCTTTGCAGTCTGAGTTCTGTGTTTGGCTTGTTCACTCTCCTAAGTTTCATTCTTAATTTGCATGTGACTGGGAGGTGGTCGCTTCTGAAGTTAGCACTTGGATAGGTTTTGCAATGGAGAACTGCGATTCTGGACATAGGCTGTGTAAAAATCGTTCGAAGGATTAGAGACCTTTTGCCTAAGTATAGTAGTAGACAGATTTAGTTAATTTTTGGGCACTAGAAATAAAAATGATATCCCCCAAATTGTTGATTGACTATGGATTTCAATTTACGGTACGAGTGCTAAATGATTAATTCATCAAAATTGTCGTCCTTGCCAGCTTAATTATTATTTTCCTAATGCATAGCTGGTCACTCGTATCCAAGGAAGAATTTCCCCGTTGTAGACACCTGCTCAGGCACATTTGTATTTCTTCAACAGCCACAGAGCCCACCCGTGGCTTATATTGCAACTATGCTGAGATGGTCTTCGTTAAAGTTTCTGGGAGACCAATGCGTTATCTAGCGTAGGCTGAACAAGGCCAGGACGCACATACCCTCGGTCACGATGATTTGTGACTTCTTTCTAGAACAACCACTGACGAATCCCAAAGAGTCTTCCATCACAAGACTTGAGTCAACCCGTGGTATGATTTTCAGGAACTTTCCAAACGCGCTACATGTTGGGATCGCCTCCTACAGACTGATAACATCAACAAGTCAGATTTCTGACAAATTGACTATGGTGAGAGTCGAACCCGGGCCTCCTGGTCAGAAAGCGAACGTTCGGTTTCTCCTAATAACATTGTAATATATCATTATTCTCCTAATAAATTAATTACTGTTCTTCTTTTCACTCAGAATTTCAAATATTTAATTGACCCGGGAAAAATACCCAGTGTTTGTTTGGACAAAGCAGATGACTTCTGCTATATGTGTGGCGAAGTGATTTTGCATTCTAAAAGTGAGATATAACACTTGTTGCGAGAAAGACTTACCAGCAATATTTTGAATTCAAATCTAGAGACCAAAGCAGGAAGCGTTAATCCCCATAATAAATTTCAGTCAATGGCTAACCAGGACGGAAATGTATAGACGAGAGAAATCGAAGGAAATAATAATAATAATAATAATAATAATAATAATAGCGAAATTAATCCATAACTGCGTTTCCTTAATTTTTTAATATTTTCCCTTGGTTAATCTTATTGTAATATATTTCTGTGACCCGACAGAAATATGACTGACATTAAAAGCAGGACCGACAGAAGTGTGGTCGACGTCGAAAACAAAAAAATATAAACAAGACCGACAGGGATGTGATTACATCAAAGGCAGCCGGCTTCAAAGGCAATGATTGATAGATGATGCAAGTGAAAACTCTTCTTCTTCTTTTATGTACCATGTCCTTTTAGGAACGTAGGCGATCATGGATTTCCACATCTCCCTGTCCCTGGTGGCTCTTAGCACACTTTCTCCTGTTGCATCATGCAACCCTCGTCCTGTCATCCACCTGATCAGGTCCTTCAAATATGTTATCCGCTGCTTTCCCCTGTCTCTTTTTCTCTCTCTATCTGGCCTGTTAGTATTCAGTTAATATGTAGAAAGTAGAAAGGGGCATGAGACAAGGATGTGTCTTCTCGCCAGATTTATTCAACCTATGCATGAGGTAAGTCTGGGAGAATTAGGTCCTACCAGGATTCATTATTGGCAACCGCAATCTTAACAAAATTTTGATGAATCCTCTTTTAAAACATTATGTAACACATTCAAAACATTATGTAACAGATTTAAACATTATGTAACACATTTAAACATTATGTAACACATTACGTAACACATTAAAACATTATGTAACACATTTAAACATTATGTAACACATTATGTAACACATTTAAAACATTATGTAACACATTTAAACATTATGTAACACGTTATGTAACACATTTAAACATTATGTAACACATTATGTAACACATTTAAAACATTATGTAACACATTTCTGTGATCCGACAGAAATATGATTGACAGCAAAAGCAGAACCGACAGAAGTGGGATCGATGTCGAAAGCAGAAAATATAAACAAGACCGACAGAAGTGTGATCACAACAAAGACAGCCGGCTTCAAAGGCAATAATAGGCAAAAATGATTGACAGATGTGTCTCGCCATAAATGACACAATTAAGCAAAAACTATAGAAGGCAAAAACACGTGGAAATTTCAGTTTATATATGATCGGGGCTTTTCGGGCAGAGTACCAAGAAGACGCAGAGAGAATGTAGAGAAGACAGCTCCCGCTAGTCAACTCCTTCGTATGTGCGTGATTCCCCCTGATTACCACTCCACACAACCGTCACTGACGAAGAATAAAAAGATAAGTTTATATTTTTATATATACGTGTTCTTTGTTTCTCGTTTATCAGCCAAGACAATTATTGTTTCCAGCAACGGCAGCAGCAGAGGCAAGATATTTCATTAGGACTGGGGGATTTCAAATCCCTCGAAAGAATTGGATGCCCTTTTATGGTGCATCAGATATCGACTCTGAATGAAACATCGAATCAAGTTTGAATTCCTGGTGAATTCGTTGCATTCACTTAGACGTAAATACCATTGGGAAAGGAATGAATCCATTTTTTCTCCCGCTATCTATGGGTTTAATAGCAGGATAGATTGGGTTCCATAGCCTTAGTCGGCAACTACTTCTACCTCAGGAAGAAATGGCCACCTACTGCAGTAAAATCTTCTGCTTAATCAGTCATGGATCGAAATAGACATGATCGTTCAAGCGTGTATCACATATGGCAGTTAACAGACTGACTTAATAGCTCGTGTCACACTCTGTTAAAAATAGCAATCAATGCATTAAATGTAAACAAGCTTTACTGACGTTAATATTAAGCCTCGTCTGTACGCCAGTAGATTAAACAAATCTTTAATATGGTCGACGGAAGTCATTGAAGATGATGTGAGAACAGTAACATACGGTACCTAAACTTTATGAATTTAAATGCAGTGCAATTTTTATTGGTTTGGAATGAGAAATTGGAGAGCTAAGTTCAAATTGAAGTTGAATTCGTTGCATTAACTTACGCACAAATACTGTTAGGAAAGGTACGAATTCCATCACTTCTCCCTCCATCCATGGATTAAATAACAGGACAGATTGGGTTCTACAGCCTTCATTGATAACTAGTCTACTGCAGAAAGAAATAGCAACCTACTGTGGCAAAATTTTATGGATTGAAAGAGACATGATTGCCCAAGCATGTATCATGTATGGCACTTAACTGACTGATCTGGATAAAAGGATGAATAGCATGACAGATTGGGTTCTATAGCCTTGGTTGACAACCAGTCTATCGCAAAAAAATGGCAACCTAATGCGGGAAAATCTTCTGCTGAGTCATTCATGGATTGAAAGAGACATGATTGCCCAAGCATGTATCATGTATGGCACTTAACTGACTGATCAGGATAAAAGAATTTAATAACAAGACAAAATGGGTTCTATAGCCTTCATTGGATAATTAGTCTACTGCGGAAAGTAATGACAACCTACTTTTTTTTAATCGTATCACCCCGAGCAAGGCGGTAACGCCACTGATGTGCAGGGGGCTACGTAATAGTGAAAAGATTGAAAAAGAGAAAGCCGGCAACCACATCCTAAACAGGGAACAAGGGATGAGCCTCTTAACCTGTTCAATAGACGTGGGTGGAGTGTGAACCGGGCGATAGATAGATCTATCTACTCCAATTGAAAAAAAAAAAAAAAACACAAAGTGAGAAGATTGGAAAAGAGAAAGCCGGAAACCACATCCTAAACAGGGAACAAGGGATGAGCCTCTTAACCTGTTCAATAGACGTGGGTGGAGTGTGAACCGGGCGATAGATAGATCTATCTACTCCAATTGAACTTGATTGCCCAAGCGTGTATCACGTTACTGACTGAATGTGTTAAATAGTGTCAGTAGGAATTAATTAAACCAGAGAAGGCATGGAACTTACTAATTATTAAATACAGAGTTTAGCCTCAAACCGTTGTCCTATAGTTTATGTTATGTATATATAACTGTCTGCTCGTGTGCGAGTATGCTTGTCTGCTAGGGTGACTGCAGGGTTGGTTGTAGGGTTGTAAAACCTTAAAAGGAATATGCTGATGGTATTACGATTATCTGCGCCGAAAGTGAAATCAGCGAACCATGTTCAAATTTCGCCCTAGTCTGTTTGTTTACTTTCACACTAATGACCCTTGGAATAGGCATGACTACATCCCTTCTTCTCTCAGTTTTTTTTTAATCATATCACCCCAAGCAAGGTGGTAACGCCACTGATGTGCAGGGGGCTACATAAGAGTGAGAAGATTAGAAAAGAGAAAACCGGAAACCTCATCCTAAACAGGAAACAAGGGATGAGCCTCTTCCCCTGTTCAATAGATGTGGGTGGAGTGTGAACCGGGCGATAGTTTAGTCTATCTACTCCAATTAATTTAGTCTATCTACTCCAATTTTTATGGGTTAAATAGCTTTGGATGTCAGACAGTCTAGAAGAAGGACAAGTTTGAATTAAAAAAAAAAAAAAACATGGGGAAAGCAACAGGAAGTCATTCCCTTGTCTTTCCCAAAAGTCATAGCAACTGAGAAATAATAATAATAATAATAATAATAATAATAATAATAATAATAATAATAAAATCTAGGGAAATCTATGGTTTTCTACACCCTGAAGAGACATGGTAGTTTAAGAAAATAATGGCCCCACCCCCGTCAAACGCTGTGTCATTTTGCCCAGCATTTTAATAGAATATATTTAGCACGCTAAATATAAAAGCTAGGAAAGTTGTTTCACTATCTCGTGCTAGATAATTTTTCTATAATTTTCTCTAAATTTTCTAGAATCTATTTTACTTATTTATAAGTCTACCATTCGTCCTTGCTTTGAAAATTGCTGACACAACTAGTGTGGAGCTTCTGGTATATTTTTAGAGGATCTTGATGAAATCCAAAGAAGAATTTGCAATTTTATTGGTCTTTGTCTGGCATTTCGACTTCAGTTTCTTTCACACCGCCATAAGGCAGCTTCACATTGCCTTTTCTATAAATGTTTTCATGGTAATTGTTCTGATGAACTTTCCGACATGAGTTCTAGAGTTTATGAATTTAAGCGCATTACTAGTTTGGCGGTAAGGTCTCATTATTTTACAACTGAAATGGATACGTATAACCGTAAGTTCTATCCTAATAGTTTTTTTTCTATCGCATTTTTTCAGCCTTCTTACTTCCCATTCAACCTTGATCTTCAAAAGATTAAATGCAATGTCAATCGTTATATTAATTCTTGTTCTTTTATTGTCCTCTCTAATAGTTTTTCTCATATTCTCTAACACTCAGTAACCCCCTTGTGTCCTAGTGGCTTTATTGCCTTGCTTGGGGTGAGATGATTAAAAAAAAGTCCCCCAAAACCCGAAATATTTCTGTTTATTGACAATTCTTTATCTTTGAGAATCAACATACATTGCCCGGGCTCGAACACTGATTAGCGGCGACGATGAGAAATACGCAACTATTTTTTTATCATCATGTTTTCCTAACCTAATACACGTAAAAGAACTGATCCACACACACACACACACACACACACACACACACACACACAGCATGTTTGATAAAAGGGTTGACAGATGTCCTTGCCGGCTGACACGCTTCGACTCCTTCTTCTCTCCTCCTTCATTTTCCCGCTGTACGAAGGCGCGACCGCCGTCCACCACCCCCAGGCAAAAATCATCTTGTCACTCCGATTAGCACCCTAACACATTGCCGAGTCGCGCAAATTATAGGGAAACTGTGCCTGTCATTTTCGGTTGATGCTAAGACTAAAAAAAAAAATAACAACAAAATAAGGTAAACATTCTTAAGGGTAGATCGCGCATACACCCTCTCGATTTAGCAGACCAGCTTGTTTCAATATCTAAAGTAAAGACCAAAGAAAGAATTTGAAAAGCGGATTTTTACGCTTATAGCAAGAAAGGATCATAGCTTTTATTTACAAAATGAGAATCGTTGTCGTATAATGATTTCTTATAATTAAAGTTAAAAAGATCACAAACTCAGGATTGCATTTCTTAGTGGAACCGACTGATCTGGTTTGCTTCGAGGAATCAACGGTTAATTTGATTTGGTGCCAATGGATTTAAGAAAGACTAAATCTCCCCACAATCTCCAAACATATAAATATAAACATTGTTAATTGAATCTATACTGACACAAAATCTGCAGTAAGGAATAGCACGTCGTCGCTATACAATCATTTTAAAAGTCAAAGTGGCGATACAATATTAATGCCCAATGACAATAAAGAAACGACTGCAAATGTCTGTTTGTCGTCAAAACTCTCCGTTAATTGATATCTGCTCAAATGAAAGAAAAGGCGAGACCTGTTCTTTTCGTGCTATTATTTCGTTAGTTTGGTGCAAAAGTTCGTACCATTTATAAATAAGGATTAGTGCATGCTTAGAATATTGCTGCCGCATATGGTCTTGCGTTCCTGCTATTTACCTTGTGCCTCTTGATTAAATCTAAATTTAAATTAACAATATTATTGATCCTGATATGGCAGCTCGGTTTCAGTTACTTTTCTAAAGGTTGCCTCTCTAAGAGTTTTCTATAAATACTTTCAGTTGTTCGGATGAGTACTTTGCTATGGTACCTAGGCTTTTTGAATTAAGCGCAGTACAAGAGTGGAAATGGATATCGGCCCGGAATGAGTAAATCGGAGAGCCGAGTTCGAATTCCAGTTGAATTCGAATGTATTGACTTACGCGTAAATATTCTTTGTATTAATCCATCTCTCCTTTTTCCACCTATGACTTGAATAACAGATTGGGTTCTATAGCTTTGGTTAACAATCAGTCTACCGCAGAAAGAAATGCCAACTGCCACATCTGGTCGGGTGCCCCTGCTATTCTCCTCGGGGTTCTTGACAAAATACAACGGAGAGTCTGTAATGTGATCGATACCGACTTGGCAGACCGGCTGCAGTCACTCTCTCGCCGGCGTGACGTGGCTTCCCTGTGCCTCTTCTATAAATACTTTCACGGCTTCTGCTCCGATGAACTTAGATCATTGGTACTCCCTAGGTACGAATTTGCACGAGATACTAGATTAGCAACTAGGTCCCACCTTTTTACAGTGAAACCGACAAAATGTAACCGCAATTTCTACTCCAACAGCTTCTTTTTCCGCACTTCCCGCCTGTGGAATTCCCTTCTACATGATTGCTTCCCTGACAGTTTAAATGTAAGGTCAACAGATACCTCCTAACACACTAACTCGCACCCATTCTCTCAAACATTCTTCTCATCTGCCCAACCCTCAGCTTCGGTATCCTTACTCGTCTATCACCCTCCTTCTGACATTTTCTATATCTAAACGCTCTTTCTCTTCACCTTCCCCTATGTAACCCCCTGCGCAATAGTGGCAGTGGAATGCCTTGCTTGGGGTGAAATGATTAAAAAAAACAAAAAAACTACTGTGTGAAAATCTGCTTCGTCAGTGATGTCTCAAGAGAGACATGATCGCCCAAGCGTGTATCACATACGGTACTTAACTAATTAATCCTACTAGATCGGCATCAAGATCTGATCATTTTACATTTCAGAACCGTAAGTTCTATGCTAACAGTTTCTTTTCTCGCTTGTGGGATTTCCTTAAGGTTTCATGCTTTCTAATTTAAATGCATTGTCAATTGCTATCTACTGTCCTCCTGATTACTTTCTTTCTTCTTCCCGCACATTATTAATGTTTCTGTTCTTAATTCTTCCATACTCTGTAACCCCTTGTGTCTTAGTGGCTTTATTGCCTTGCATGGTGTGATACCGATAGAAATGGTGGCGTTTGAATACGTTATTTCTTTTCACTTGTGGATCAGTTATAACAAATTTAGCACAGGAAATAAAAAAAAAAATTGAATATAGAATAGGCTGTGTTAGGGATAGTTTCACCCAACACCTCGAATTGCTACAAAACCAAAATATTATCCTAAAGTTTAGCCTTGTCAGATCATAAATTTCATGTGAATGTTATGCATGGTGCCAAATTCATTCAGAAATATATAAACTGTCAACTGTATTGAGCTGCTTTTCTTATATCAATGATTAAAGGTGGCTTCGAGCGAATGAAGCTTGTAGTTCTTAGCAAGGGACACCATTTTTCGAAGACTTGTAGACTGGCGCTACAAAATCATAAATGAAGAACTAAAATCACTCAAGGACTTTCAACAGCGGCAGCAACTGAAATGGATAGCACATGTAACTTGTAGAGAAAATCTAAACTTATTTATAAATGGAACTTTGTACGTGTGTGTGTGTGTGTGTGTGTGTGTGTGTGTGTGTCCATTACCTATAGACTCCGAAACGGCTGAACCGATTTTCTTTAAAATTTACATAGTTGTACTATAAGCATCTGTGAGTGTTCTTAGCTAGGTTTTGTGTCGAGGTACCCCCGATAAATATCGAAAATCGATAATCGAAAAAATCGGGTTATAGAAGGAATGGTCCGATTTTAATCAAATTTGATACACTCATAGACAAAGACATAAGAAACGATATTCAGAAGTTTCAAGGTTGCAGTTCTTGCAATAGTGCAGAAAATCGACAATATATATATATATATATATATATAAAAGGCAAGATGTTTGTGTGTGTGTCTGTTCATCTGCCTGTATGTCTGTATTTTTTCAGCTCCCTTTTATTTTGGTTTTTACTTCGGGTTTGGCTCTAACTAGGTATAATTGTAGTTCTTAGTCTCAGCCATGATACCATTTACTCAGAGGACTTATTTAGCCTTCAAAATTCAGTTTACGACGAAGAAAACTTATTTGATATCGATACCAGGAAATCAAAATTTGACTTACCTTCATTCATTTTTTTTTTGAGTCTACGGTTTCGCTTTAACTGAAAACAACTATTGCTTTTTAGTCTTTCGTGCCAATGTCCAAAGAGTGATAATCTAGTTAATAAAATATTGGAGAAGCATCCTCTTGGGAGTTGAGTTCTCAAAGAAGCAAAGCCAGTATTTCTGAAAGAATAGGACACCATGTAGTTTTCTACAAGTTTGGTTCTAGCGATTACTGGTGGCTCTGCAAGCGTGTTCTTAACAATAGCAAATCCTCAGTCCCTCCCCTTTTCAATAAATTTGAAGCATTGACATATACTGTAAATCAATGAGAGTGCTTTTGCTCGGAAGTTCTTTTCAAAATCTGTTCCCAATTTATTTGGTGTATCTTTACAAATTTTTAATCGTAGAACGGAGGCCTTACTGAGTGATTTACGCATAAAACCGTCATTAGTTTATGCTATCAGTTGTAAATTAGATCGACACAAAGCATGCGTATTTTATGGGGTCTTTGCATCTGTGTTAAAGAAAGATGCTCCTGAGTTGGGTCCTGTTCTCTCCACATTTTACAACAAATGTCTTTTTACTCCTTGCTTTTCAGCTTATTCGAAGTCCTCCTCTGTAGTTCCTGTTTTTGAGAACTACGAGGAACACTCTGTTTTGCAAAATTTTACAAGGCAGCCAGGAAACCTTTGCTTCGGCCAGCCAATAAGAAGAGACTAGCATGAGAAAGAGAACACAAAAATTGGACATCAGAGCAGTTCATTTGATGCACATGTTATTGAGCAGTATTAACAAAAGGACTATTCTATTTTCATTTCGAATTATCCACTAGTTAATAAATACTAAAAATAGTATTAAATACACCATTTAAAAAACAACTGGGGTGGCCTAATAATTATGGCCGGTAGTGTACTTCTGTCTAAGCAGCAGGTCCAACCGACTTGACAAAGTAAACCTGGTAACTGCTCCCGAAAAAGACCTTCAATCAGTGGTTAACTGGGGCAAGAAATGGCTTGTAAATTTCAACACTTCTTAAACAAAATTGCTTTTATTTAATCACAACCACTGAACCTTTTCTGCTTGCCATCTGCATGGTTGATGCTAGGTTCCAGAAGAGCAACATTCTACGCCTCCTTGGACTCACGTTTACCACTGACATGAAATGGTGTGACAATATTGAATCAGTTTCTATGCCTACCGCTGGGAAAGTTAGTTTACTGTGTCGTGACAAACAACTTTCCTCGTCAGAATACATATCCAAAATTCAAGGAAGATTCTGTAATGAAATCCATCCTGACCTGGCATCTTGTCTTCAGTCACTTTCTCACCGGGTTGACATGGCTTCCCTCTGTATATATCTACAAATATTTCCATGGCAACTGTTCTTATGTGCCTCATCACGGTTGCCTCGAGTACCTGAATTTAAACGTGCTACTGTACTGACAACTTGGTCTTACTGCTTAACGAGCTAGATGCAACCGCCTGTTCTATTCTAATAGATTCTTTCTTGCACTTCTCGCCTGTAAAACTCACTAGAGATTTCTTGCTTCTCTGTCTAATACAATTCTCAAAAATTTAAATGCAATGTCAATCGCCATTTTTTGTCTTTCTGAAAACCTGTTCTTTTATCGTACTTACTCTTCATTAAATTATTCTTTTTCCACTCCCTTTAAATCCATGCGACTTAGGGGCATTATCGCCTTGCTTGTGATGAAACAGTTAAACGCAAACAAATCTCAACTTAACAGCCAAAATAGATGAGTATCGTACTTACTCTTCATTAAATTTTTCTTTTTCCACTCCCTTTAAATTCATGTGTCTTAGGGGCATTATCGCCTTGCTTGTGATGAAACAGTTAAACACAAACAAATCTCAACTTAACAGCCAAAATAGATGAGTATCGTACTTACTCTTCATTAAATTATTCTTTTTCCACTCCCTTTAAATCCATGCGTCTTAGGGGCATTATCGCCTTGCTTGTGATGAAACAGTTAAACGCAAACAAATCTCAACTTAACAGCCAAAATAGATGAGTATCGTACTTACTCTTCATTAAATTTTTCTTTTTCCACTCCCTTTAAACCCATGCGTCTTAGGGGCATTATCGCCTTGCTTGTGATGAAACAGTTAAACGCAAACAAATCCCAACTTAACAGCAAAAATAGATGAGATCAGCTGAATATTTTATCATAAGAGCAAAAAACAAAATAAAAAACAAAAAAAACGAAGAAAATTATTTTAAAAAATAGCAAAAGAAACTAATGCAATTTTAGCGAAACATTTCTGATTAGATTATTTATTATTTATTTTTCTTTCTGTCTTAAATTATTGTACGAGAAATTATCATTATTCATGTCCTTATTTGTATTATTATGATAACAGCGTTTCAGCCACTGTGTCCATACCACCGGTTTTCTTCAGGTGTCTTCGGATCTGACTAACTTTCACAGAATTCCGAGATAGAATAGAATAGAATAGAATAGAATAGAATAAATTGTTAATTCATCAATTTAGTGACAGAGCAAATGTGAGTTCAATCTCTGGGTAGTAGAGATTAATTTCAGTGAAAACTATTACAACAGAACAAGACAAGATATCCCAGGACATGGACAGCGAAACGAAAAGAATCTATCCCCGTCGATTGAATCAAGAAAAAATAACTGGGAAGAACTACAAAAGAACAAGACGAGATATCCAGAGGCATGGACAGAGGAAGGAGGATATCTGCCTTTGTAGATTAAATCATGGAAACAATAAATGAGAAGTACTTACGAAGAACAAGACGAGATATCCCGAGACTTGAACATTATTTATTTTTGTATTTTACTACAAAAAATGTGGCACAAGGCCGATCCCGAGACTTGAACAGCTGAACGAGGAAAATCTACCAACGTAAATAATGGGTTAAATTCGAATTTCCTGTCCTGGCCATTCGATGGACATACACTTAAAAAAGCTAAGATGTGAAATAAAGAAAGCATAAATTAGGACATAATTTTATTTTGCTGGTCAAGTGTTAAAAATATTTGCGTGGCTTTTGTGTTGGGCTTGTTTTTGAAACACCCATTGGTCACTGTTGTCGTGTCGTTCACCATTATCGTCTGAACTGACTTCATTATCAATGGCTTCTTGCATTCATCGACTTAGATGGCCTTCATTATTCAAGTGTGTTCATTTTGCCAAGTCCTTGCTCTCTTTGAAAACTTTTTGGGGATTATACTTTACTTCTCATTGTTTATATTTATATATATTTACCAAAGTTTGTTTGTATCAGGGTCCAATGGAAAGAAATTGTGGGCAAGCAGAATGTATTGGGCTAATATTCAAGGCTAATGTGAAATAACGTAACTATTCAACTTGGCAATATTCAATCTATTTTGACATTTTGTAAATTTCGATTGGTAGAGCACAACGCCAAAGGAAGAGGTATACAAACTGTGTTCCACCCAGTCTTTTAAATAGGGAGAACTTATATATAATTCTTTAGAATTCCATATTATATAAATTAATTTCATATATATATATATATATATATATATATATATATATATATATATATATATAAATTAATTTCAGGCGTATTTCTCGTTTTCCAGTTCAATCATGTCGTCAAAAGTTGTTCTTTCCTAAACTGGTTTTCATTGGTTAGAATTTCTTTCATTGCTGACTTTTCTTTCTTTCTTTCTTTCTTTCTTTCTTTCTTTCTTTCTAGTACTATCTTCCTCTTTCTGTGTAACTGTTTCTTCGCTCACATCTTTTTTGTTTTCTTTAAATTTATATTTCATTTCTTTCTTATTCTGTCTACAGCCCTTTTCGTCTCTTTTCTTCTGCACATGTTCTTTCTTTTCTTCCGCTTCTTTCTTTCTTTCCTCCCACCTCCCTATCTTTTTTGTACTTCCCTACTTTCTTTCTTTTCTTCTATTTCGTTCCTTTTCCTTCTGCATAATGCTGAAACACCACTTCTTTTACGATCCCCAAAGTTTGTATTTCCATGGAGTTCCGCTTTGGTCCGCTGGGTACTGAAAGTGGCCTTATACAATCAGAAATATGTTTCGGTTTTAAATAATCCCCAAAGGATTGATAAGCCGTAAAAAATAAATAAACTCCTTCTGCGTTCTTCCTTTCCTTTTTCCATTCTTTTTTTTTTTTTTCATTTTTTGGTTCTTCCTCTCGTATTTTAGTTCTTTATTTCATTTACTTTCCTTCTCTATTTTTATATTTCCTTTTTAATGGAATTCTCACCTTTTTTCTTTCCTTTTATATAATTTCTCCTTTATTCTATGTCTTTTCCTTTTTTTCTAATTTTCTCCTTTCTTTCTTTTTTCCTTTTTTCTTCTTCCCTTACTTATTCCTTCTCCTTATTTTTCTACCTTCTCTCGGTTTCTTGTTTCTTTCCTTCTTCATATTATGTGCATTTTTTCTTTTTGATTCTTTTCTCCTTCTTCTGGATTCACTTTTTTCACTCACTTCTTTTTTCTTTGAGTACCCTTTTCCTTCCTTCCTTCCTTCCTTCCTTCCTTCCTTCCTTCTCTCTATATTTCCTTCCCTTCTTTTTTACTCTTAATTTCACTTTCACTTTCACTTTCCCCGGGCGTTTTTCTTCCCACTCACTTGACTTCCGCATTTTCGAGCGATTGGTTTGTTTTTAGCAGTTTGTCAAACCCGAACGCTACTTGCCACATCTTTCTGCTTCTGGCCGCGTCAAACGATGGCCGTTGCTGAGTGGAAGGGAAAGACGTGGTCGTGGCTTGAATCTTTAGTCGACCGATGGTAGGAATGTTAGGGGGTTTCGAAGTGGGAGAGAGCGGACAGATTTGCAGAGTGCTACTTCCGGCCAGTTTCGGACGCCAGCGGACAATGCCGACCGCAATTTCCCGCGGAAAACCGGTAATTGTTCTTGTCAGTCATTTTGTGTGCCCATAGACTCGAGAGCGATGGACGCAAGAAGATGATGTCAATGGCTATTTGGGAGTGAACCAATGCAGACGCGTATTTATGTGAAGGCAAGGATTTGTTTGTGCACATAGAGCCGCACAAGAATGCAAACATGTTTCAGTGTTTCCTTTAGATAATTGAACGACGCTGTTACTGTTGATTTTACAAGTACTTAAATGTATTGTTCGATGTCAATGTGCCTGTTGGCTGATTGTCCGAATAAATGTTTATTTTACGAGTGTCTAGTTCAATGCACGAGAAACACACACACACACACACACACACACACACACACACACACACACACACACACACACACACACACAAACAAAATGTGCAGTAAATGAAACTAGCGGTACGGTTTCTATTTTACTTACCGAAAATTGCCTGATATTAGCCTTTACGTGAAAACTAAGGCCTTGAAAACAGATTCACCTGTGCAAGCCAGTCACCATAAAGTGTTGATTTCTATATCCCAACTGATTCTATTTACAGTTTACTTAGTGGCCGAAATAATTTTTCATTGCAGTTAAAATTTGCTAAAAGCAGTACAGCGAATGGTAATTTTTATGGCGGACACACATTTTCTACTTGGAAGATTGGTATAACATTTCTCAAAATAATTTGGCATTGTAATAGGCAAAGTTAAAATTGAGTCACTCAATATCATAGGCTGCTTCTTATGTTTTTATTTTAATAATTTCATCTCAAACAAGGCAATAAATCCACTAAGACGCAAGAATATGAGAAAAAAGAAAAACATTATAAAAGCAGAACCATAAAAGAACAGGAATTAAAAGACAAAAAATTGACATTGAATTTAAATATTTGAAGCCGGAAGAGAGTTTCACAAGTGAGAAGTGTGAGTGAAGAAACGGTTAGCATAGAACTTAGGGTTACATATAGTAATTTCAACTGTAAAGGGATGAGACCTAGCTGCCAAACTAGTGCGGCGCTTCAATTTGCAAAGTCGAGGTAACAAAGAGCAATTTAACATGAAAATACTTGCAGAAAAAGCACTGCGAAACTCCGTTACTGAAGTCGAGATGCCAGGTTAGGATCGATAACATTGCAGATTCTTCTTTGGATTTTATCAAGAATCTCTAAATACATAGCGGAAACATCACACCAGATGTAACAGAAATATTCATTGCACGGTTGAATTGTGCCAGAATACTCGAGTTAAATCTCCCGACTACCTGTTTGAAGAATTCACTCTTCACCGAGCGCTCAACTATTAAGACCTTGTGCCAGACGAAGCTATTATAATTATAGACAAATATCTCTTCTCTCTTAGCTGATCGCTCCCAGTGGAGCATAGGTGACCGAGGACACCTCACCATCGCACTCTTTTCTGGGCTTGGTTCATTGTCACCGATGCTTCTGTCTTTTTCTTTTGTAAGTAGAGTGTTGGCCCTGCGCAAACCACTTTTATCTTCTGAGCGAGGCTGGTTTTGAATTCAGAATTTTGTCTTCACCTAGACTGGTTGACATTCAAGGCTTTAGAAGCCCGTCTGTCCTGGTATTTATCCATAGATGGCGAGGAAAGAAGAGATAGTTTCATACATTTCCCAAGGAAAAGCCCATAAGTGAATGTAATAAACACGACAGGAATTCGAACTCGGCGCTCTACAATCCGAGCCGCTGCCTATTATTCCACTGTGCCTCCAGAGACAGATATCTACATTTTGATATTTATCAGCGTAGGCACAATATCAAAGGAAAGGAAGTGAATTGAGAAATGTTATTTTGTATATTTCGTCCTTGTTATCAGTAACAATATGTATTCCGGTTCCTTCTAAAGTCTGCTTCAACTTCATATTTCGCATTTCTCCTCCACAGTTTTTTGGACAGGAGTAGAGGTTTATCTCTTGTTACCTCTTTAGGGTTGGGTTTCTGGTCCGTTCTAATTTCTACTTCATTTTTATACTTTTAACGACTCCTCCCCGGTCTTGAACAAGAGTAGAGGTTTATTCCTTGTTTCCACTTTAGGATTGGGTTTTTGGGTCCTTCTAAAGTCTCCTTCAACTCTATACTTCTAACATTTTTGCCTAAACTCTGAAATTTTATTTAGTTTTTTTTTATTTTAAATTTTCCGCATTAGGAGTAGATAGGTTCACGTATCTTCTGGTTCACACGTCTCCCAGGTCTTTTGGTAAGAAGTAGAGGTTTATCTCTTGTTTCTTGTTTGGGATTAAGTTTTCGGTCTCTTCTAATGTCTACTTCAATTCTATACTTCTAAATTCGCTTAAATTAGTTATCAGTTAATTATCATACATGATACTTGGGCGATCATGTCTCGATTGACAATGCAGGAGATTTCGGTTGCCATTACATTCTGCGGTAGACTGCTTGGCAAGCAAGGCTATAGAATCAAATCTGTCATGTTATTAAACCCATAGCTTGATTAAACAGACAGGTTCATGCCTTTCTCAAGCTTATTTGCGCGTAAGTGAATGCAACAAATTTAACTGTAATTCGAACTCGGCTCTCCAATTTCTCGTTCCGAGCCGATTTCTACTGCACCACAAAGCAAATCACTGACCTTCTTTTATTTACTATTTATTTATCTTTTTTTACATTCCTCAGTTGTCTTTTCAGTCTTTTGGGACAGAAAAGGAAGAAAGGTTTGCAGGAGCGTTTCTCAACCGGTATTGCCCGGGCGGGAATAATGCATTCTGAAATGTGCTCCTCAAGTTAACATAAGAGTAATTTATGAAATTAGAAATTACGAAATTAGATTCACATACGGGCAAGCCATAACTCCATTGCTTCACCTTCCAGCTATGGATTAAATAGCAGGACAGATTGGGTTCTGTAGCATAATTTGGTAACCAGTTTACGGCAGTCTAAGTCATATGCAATATACGCACCCGACCTCCAATTGTGATAATACATGTACGTCTATATTTATGAATTACATTTATATGCAAATTGAATGCATTTGTTATTGTGAGTTCTGATATCAGCCTGAAACTTAAACAATTTATACTCATGTGAACAGCGGATGTGCGTTGTGGTTCAGTGGATATCGACTTGGAACGAGAAATCGGAGAGCCGAGTTCGAATTCCAGTTGAATTCGTTGCAATCAAATACGCGCAAATACCCTTGGGAAAAGTATTAATCTGTCTCTTCACGCCAGCTATGGGTCAAGTAACAGGACAGATTGGCTTCTATAGCCTTGGGTGGCAACCAGTCTATCGCAAAAAGCAATGGCAACCTACTGCGGGATAATCTTCTGCCTAGTCAGTCATGTCTCGGAAGAGACATGATCGCCCAAGGCGTGTATCACGTATGGCACTTAACTGACTGACTGATTCTTTTTCAGTTCAAAATACAATATCAGCTTGCTATATTTATAACTTACCTATTTTACCCTGTTCTCACAGTTATAAAACAGTTACGAACATATATTCTTAAACAGGACATGTTTTTTTTTTAACAAAAAAGGTAAATTTTTATTTTTGACTTTTTTTATGTTTAGAATTACTCTGAAAGGTTCTCGACAAGTTAACATAAGAGTAATTTATGAATTATAATCTACGAAATTCATTGCATTCACATACGGGAAAGCTATAAATCCATCGCTTCTCCCTCCAGTTATGGGTCAAATAGCAGGACAGATTGGGATCTATAGCCTTATTTAGTAACCAGTCTACGGCAGAGAGTAATGCGGGAAAATCTGTTCAGTCAGTCATGTTTCTTTTGAGACATGATCGCCCAAGCGCGTATCACGTATGGCACCTAACTGCTTGAATCTACAAAAACAGTTCAATTCTTTTTTCTCTCGATCTATTTTTCACGAGCGGACCAGTTAACCTTAATAGAGCTAAAATACACACTTACGTCAGATAAAAATAGTGACAAGGAAGCATAAGACATTAAAAGGAATCATTCAGAGGGTGTTAAAAGGATGATGCAGGCGTGTTTTAAACAGTGCATTGTGGTCGTAAAGTGGCCAAAGGCGCACAAAGCCAGAATTACCTTCTATAAGATTAGCTGTGAGCTTACGTCAGTTTTCGTCTGTGCTGCGCTGATGCCTTTGTTAGAGTGTAGCCTCGTTACAACACTGGGCAAGCCAAAAGCCCGGAAGCTATCATGTCCCTGACTGATGTGGCCAAGCTTTGGATTCGTCAATTAGTCCAATTCGCTTTAACCATTACATTTGGATGTTCCGGACGTCCAAGGAAGCCCTTTTATTTAAATTAGTTTCTATGTCATATTTAATCTTGAGAATCCCAATACCGACTGGATATTTTTTTTTTTGACAACAGTTAACTGATGAAGTTTGTAATTTCACTCGCGTTCAGAATGAATGGGTCTACTCGGCGATTTCGATCTGTGAGTAGGGTTAATGTAATGGATAGCGGCTCAAAATGAGAAATCGGAGAGAAGAGTTCGAATTTTAGTCAAGTTTGTTGTATTCACGGACACACAAATACCATTGGGAATGATGTAAATTCTTCCCTCCCGCTATAGGAGAGTAGAATTTGTACCTAGAAAAATCATAAAATACCCAAAATGTTAATGTAATATTTACTTGCAAAAAACAAAAACGAATAATTCTTAGAAATCCCAAATATGTTTCGACTCTAGGTAAACCACGAAGGGTTGATAAACCGTAAAAGCAAATCCAAATTAATTACTAAAATTTCTTTTTTTTTTTTACATACCAACTCTTATTCTAGAAACCGCCACGTTTATTTTATTCTTTATTTTTTTCTAGTGACTCCGCTTATTCCAGTCTCCGTCCTTGTTTTTCTTGTTAAAAAAAAAAATTAATTTTTAATAAAATTTCCAACCCATCCTTTTATTTCAACTTACCCTTCTATTCCGGCAATAAGAGTAGATATAGATGTTCTCTAGGATCTGTAAGACATTGAAACTAATATAGGACATACCTTGCCTCGTTTACTTATGTTATATTGGCAGGTGGTTACTTGGTGTGAGGTCATCAGAGCTGTCAATATCCCCGAATGATTGCTAACCTAAACTACAAGGAATAGTCTACCCTATGACTTTACTCACTATTTTTAAAGATTAGAGACACAACTATGGTTTTCTTCAAGAGATGTAATTAAGTGAACACCAATTTGTTTTTAACCGGAGTTTGAACTAGGTTCGCCAGTTTTAAACTTTTGTGTAAATTAATTGAAACAACTGCTTCAGTTTCCTTTCTTTCAGCACACGGTCTATTTTAGACTCACTGCACTGACAGGGTGTAATCGATTTCTATTTTTGTTCCTCAGATTAGGACATTTTGCAGTGGTGTGTAGTAACATGAATCTATTTTAGGGGTGTATGAGGAAACTTGTTTGGCCTTGAAAAATATTGCGTCATCCGTGATTGTATCAGATTTTTATCATGCCTAGACACTATTGTCTCGACTGTCTATTAGTTGTCCTGTGGCCATAGTCTGCGATGGACGTTACTCCTAGGAAGCGTACGAAAATTGTAGCGTTGCAGTGGTAAGCCTTATAAAAAGATCGCGGATATTTTTGGTGTCAGCCTTTCAACTGTCAGTCGTATCATCAAGGCGAAGAAACAAACTGGGTCTATCAGACAAAAATGCAAAAGAAAAATGCGGTGTAAAGTGAAAACCAACGCCAAGAGACTGCGCATACGTGATCAGGGTAAATATGAACGATCCTAGAAAAACATTATTCGTTTTGTTTCAGTTAATTTGTACAAAGATGTATTTTCATCTCTGTTAACCGTGAAACTCTTAGACTCTTTACGTTAATACGTGAATACGTCTCTTTCGATTTGCCGTGTCTATTTAGGACTTGAGATCATGGTCCTCCTTATCCTCCTGCTTTTTGTTGCTATCGTAAATACTTGCTCCTTTATGACACAATCATTCTCTTGATAGTAGTCGTTCTTCAATGAATTTGTGGCTTACGGACATATCACATCGAAACACCTGTTTCCGAACGAATACCGCAGTTAAGCAACGTAGAGCCCGTTTATATACCTAGATGGGTAATTAGTTGTGAATATTAGGTGGTGTAAGCTTAGATTTGCGGGTGAGGTAATGAATAATTACTCAGAATTGTAAATCGGAGAGTTGAGTTCCGATTCCAAGTGGTTTTTTATATTCAATTACGTAAAAATACCCCTGGGAAAGGTATGAATCTACCTATTCTTCTCCAATCTGTGGGTTAATTTTATCTATAGAATATTATTACCTTTAAAAATAAAATAGAATTGCGTATAAAATATTGAAATTTTGGCATTAAATTATCCACAGCTAAAGACAACCATCAATCTATCCATTTGCTCAAAGTGCCATATTGATCAAAGTCATAAATAATTTATGTTCTTGTTCGTATTTCGGTATTTCCACAATCTGCTAAAACACTTCCCAGATATATGAATACATAAGGATTTAATATCTAAGCTCACTATGAATTTACTTTTCACTAGCAGTATAGCCCGGCGTTACTCGGGTGTAATGAAAGCTTTAAAACTAATCCAGGGTCCTGAAGCTCAGATTCTTTGGACGTTGGCACGAAAGACTAAAAAGCAATAGTTGTTTCCAGTTAAAGCGAAACCGTAAGACTGAAAGAAAAATGAATGGATGTAAGTCAAATTTGTATTTTCTGGTATCGATATCAAATAATTTTTTTCCGTCGTAAACTGAATTTTGAAGGCTAAATAAGTCCTCTGAGTAAATGGTATCAAGGCTGTGACTAAAAACTACAATTATACCTACTTAGAGCCAAACCCGAAGCAAAAACTAAAATAAACGGGCTGAAAAAATTACATACAGGCAGATAAACAGACACACACACAAACATCTTGCCTTATATATATATATATATATATATATATATATATATATATATATATATATATATATATTATTGATTTTCTGCAACCTTGAAACTTCTGAATATCATTTCTTATCTCTTTCTTTATGAGTGTAACAAATTTGATTAAAATCGGACCACTCCTTCTATAACCCGATTTTTACGATTATCGATTTTTGATATTTATGGCGGGTACCTTGACGCAAAACCTAGCTAAGAACACTCGCAGCCTCTTACAGTACAACTGTGTAAATTTTCAAGAAAATCGGTTCAGCTGTTTCGGAGTCTATAAGTAGCACACACACACACACACACACACACACACACACACACACACACACACACAGAGACAAAGTTCCATTTATAAATAAGTTTAGATATTTATATTTTCGAATGTTTTGTGGATAAAAGCTTTCGTCGAGTAATCCAAAAAGTGACTTGATCCAAAGAACTGACCACAACCGAAGGAAAAACAATTTGGAGAGCTTAGTTACTGAAAAGGATCAACTGATACCGATATCCCCTTTCAACAAAAAAAGGCACGGTATGTAGAATTAGAACAGTTTACCACACCGACCACCCGGGGACTAAATAATTGTTCGGTTCGAAATTCTAAGTATATCACCCGAAGAGGGTCGGAGCGTACAACGGCCGAAATGAGTTTGAGTTTGTTTGAGTTTTGTTTAACGGCATATCAACATTTGTGGATCATTTAATGCCAAAAAAGTTGGGTTTTAAGGTATTTTTTAATGTTCAGTTATAGTGAGAAGGTTGATTTAGTCAGATTTAGTCAGATATTAATTAAAATTTTTTGTTTTTATTCTTTTTTATTTTAGAAAACTGAAAATGTTTTCTAGTTTTGTATTAAAAATGTTTTGGTGAGAATCCTTTTTTTCTTCAAAAATGTGTTATGGTAATAACTTTTTCTTCAAAAATGTATATTTTTCTATAAAAATCTATTTTTATGGATATATTTCTATAAAAGTATATTTTTATACTTTCATGGTGATAGACCCCAGTTTGTGGGGGGGGGAACTATTTGCTCATAGCTGATACCCTAACAGGTGCAACCACTCTGGCTCAGGGTGGACCTGGGAACAACAGCAATTAAGAGGTCCTCACAACCTCCATGCTCCGCACAACCTCCCAATCAGAGGCCTTGACGGATGCAGTTTACCGTCATGTCTAGGACCACAACTGTCAAAATGTCATAAATATGGAAATAAAGATGAGAGCAACGTCCCGAACAATTTAAATAGTGTAAATAGTTGCGATAACTCATCTCAGAAATAAAAGGCTTAAATAGCGTTCGGTGAACACAGACTTAAGAAGGTGAGTTACTAAAAGGAATTAACTGAAACTGAGATATCCAAAACGGCACGGCAGGTAGAACTAGAACAATCTACCCCCGTGGACTAAATAAAGGATTTGATTCGAAATTACAAGTATATCGCCTGAAGAAGGCCAGACGGTACGACAGCCGAAATGTTATGAATATGGCAATAAAGATAAAGACAGAAGTCAAAAAGATATATAATTATCTGCAGACAGATCTGTTTCGCTGTATCACAGCTCATCAATACGGTTAGACATATGATTGCTTCTAACCAGGAATGAAACCTGACAATTCTACCTCTGAGATATAGGCGCACTTTAGCGTGTTATATACAGTATAAACACACGCCGGTAGCCGAGAGTGTTCAAATTCATTACTGAATGAACGATGCGTAGATGCGTGAATAGCTACTGTTTTTTCAAAGTCTACCATTCCACTCTCTCTCTCTCTATTTTTATATATATATAGACACAGACAGAAAGTCTAAGCGAGAGCCAACAAGCTACCACGGTTTCGCCCTACGGCTCGTCCGAGAAATTGACTCTATCTTCGTATTGAGCGCTTTAGTGTTAGGGTTTTCGTCTTGGGTTTTTTTTTCTTTCCTACGAGTATTTGACTTTTTGTTCATGTACTTCGTTTGTTTCTTTTTTTACTTCCCCTTTTTATTTCTCCGAGTTTGTCCTTGGAGGGTTGTTCAAGACGATTTAAATTATAGCTTAATTAGTACTAGTTTCGGCAGAGTTAGTTCTGTTACTATTGGTATTGTTATTACTATAGTTAATATTATATATATATATATATATATATATATATATATATATATATATATTATTTTAAATAAAAAATTGATGAGCAAATAGGTAAATCCCAAAACCCGATCCTATTAATATTAATTTTATTAATATTAAAATTGATCAAGGTGGAGGGCTCGATGTAAATAGTATTATCTATTTGCAGAGCCAACTATAGAAAGTAATTAAAAAAATTCGCAATTTTTAAATTACTTTATATATATATATAGTCATCCGCAGACAGATCTGTTTCGCTGTATCACAGCTCATCAGTACGGTTAGACTCCGATTGCTTTTAACCCAGGATTGAAACCCGACCGAATTGGCGTCAGTCCGCGATTCTGCCTATGGGCGCTATATATATATGATAAGCTTAGAGAACAAAAATAAATGTTGGAGAATTGAATTACTAAAGGTAATTAAATGAAACTGAGATATCCAGCTAAGGCATGACACGTAGAATTAGAACAACTACCCCCGTGGACGAAATATATGATTTGGTTCGAAATTTCAAAGTATATCACCTGAAGAAGGCCGAGCGTACAACGGCCGAAACGTGAATATGACAATAAAGTAGATAGAGTAGCAGAGAGAAGGTTTCATTGGAGGGTTAGGTTTTTTTTTGTTTTTGTTTAGACATTTAATTTATTTTCCATTAATCGTAAGCATATTTTGTCTTTCCTTATAGAACTAGAGAAGTTCGCTTATTGTCCGTTTCACATTCCTCCCCGGTCTTTTGAACTAGAGCAGGGATTTAACCTTTGTTTCCTGGCTAGGACTGAGTTTCCGTTTCCTTCTAAAATCTTAATCATTCACTTTCACACCAAGTAGCTCCTTTGTGTCTTAGTGGCATTATCGACTTGCTTGGGGTCAAATGATTAAATAAAATGTTAATATTTTTTATTGGCTGAGTGGATTTTTTTGACCCCTTATTAATTTCCTGCTGTTCATTTCTTTCAATAGCGGATATTGTTTTAAGAGTCGGCACATAGGATCTAACAAATTGCGATGGATAAATTGTCGCCATTTTATATTTTTAATTTCGCGCATGCATGTTGTTTTTTTTTAAAAAAATTTTTTCAACTGCACAGTATAGTTGTGTCAGTTGGGCACCGTATGTGAGAAACTGTGTACAGTGTTGCGATTAATTTTGCCAGAAACGCTGTACTGTTTGGCATTCGCACCGGAAGCGCTAATACAAACTTTTCAGATCGTTTGGATAGTACTGAGGATTCGGAAAGAGCTGGGTGAGTCTAATGGTGATTAGGAAATGTTTGGAGTTATCACTAGTGATGATGACACGGAGGCCTCCATCAAGTGCCTTGATGAGATAGTGCTGCCCTAGATCAAGATGGGGGGATGCTGGAACATGCTTCATCATGCCACACAAGCAGGAAAACCCAGACATGACTGTCAGACGGTTTCTGCGAATATATCACTCCTAACATCTGGCCATCTAACTCTCCAGACTGCAACCCCCTTGATTTTGGGGCACAGCTGAGTGAAATACCAAAAAAGCCTCTCGTAACACCAAAGATGAACTGAAGGCAAGGATTATGGCAGCATTCACAAACTTAAACAAAGAGACAGTTCAGAAAGGTTGCAGGAGATTTCGAAGTGGTCTAAAGGTCGTTGTTGAAGCTAATGACGATTTTATTGAATAAATTTATTCTTTAGTGTTTCAAGATATTTTTTGGCTAAGTTTGGTAAATATATCTGTTAAAATGAGATGTCAGTTTTATTTTCCTTTTGTTACGTAATTATATATATATATATATATAAAACAAAGAAAAAAATGGGCATCTATTTAAAAAACGGTTCCACTATGATATGGTTTTAAGTAGTAAAAAGTAACGGATTAAAAATAAATCCATTAATTCTTTAGAATTTGCTTCGGTTATGTTTCCGATACGAAACTTAACCAATATGGGCTTTTGAGAAAAATAATCAGAATGAAGAAGTGTGTTTTCCCTTTCTTTTTTTGTGAAAAAAATAGAGGGGAAAGGAAAGCGAGAAAAGTGTCTTGCTCAACTCTGCCAAGCAGTAAAGCACATTGGATTAAACAGTGGTTTCTTATACACAAGGAGAACACAAGTTCAATCCATGTCCGAGAGCACATTTTTATTCGCATGGAACTGGCGTGTCGAGTTCAAATTCCAGTCGAGACTGTTGCTCTCGATTTTGCACAAATAATATTTGAACAATGTTTCTTCTTCCCTCAGTTAAGAGTAAATTGTAGAGAAAGATGGGAGTCTGACAGAAGGACAATTCTAAATGCAAAACCGGTTTGAGTTTGGTATCGCAACTCGACCCTGTAAAAAAAACTCACTTAAAACGGAAACTAGGGTGAGGTCTTATATTCCATAGGGGATTCTACTGGAAACACACACACACACACACACACACACACACACACACACACACACACACTTCTGTTATATTCTATTTTCCTAAGAACGGGGGTGATAATCGCTCTCTACAAAATCCTGCTTTTGCCGTTCTAATTAATTTTTGACTTTTCACCATCCGTCTTTGTATTTGTTCTGTTATCCATTCATTTCCCTTATTTGCCATATTCGTTCAGGCTGCAGGCGATCATGGCTCTCCACAACTTCCTATCGTTTGTTGCCCTAAATAACATTTGACACTTTACCATCACTCTGTATTTGTTCTGTTATCCATTCAATTCTTTATTTATGAGCCATATCCTATCAGGCAGCAAACGATTATGGCTCTCCACAACTTCTTGTTTTTTGTTGCTCAGTGTAACATTTCACTTAACTCTTTACCACCCTATTTTGCTCCTGTTTTGCTATACATTCACTTATACTTTTATGCGCCATATCCTTTCAGACGGTCATGGCTCTCCACAATATCCTGTCTGTTTTATTTCTCTATGTAAGTTTTGACTCTTTATTGAACCTCTTTGTCTCTCTTCTGTCATCCATCCGTAGGTTACTCGTTGTTTTCACTTGCTTCTTTTGCTTTCAGTCTGTGCTTTATGGTGTAACGGATACCGGCTCGGCATAAGAAATCGGAGATCCGAGTTCGAATTCTAGACGAATTTATTTCATTCACTTACGCACAAATATCCTTGGGGAAGGAAGGAATTAATCCAACTTTTTCCTTTGGCTATGTGTTGAATAGCGAGAGAGGTTGCGTTCTTTAGCCTTAGTTGGCAACCGGTCTATCCCAGAAAGTTATGGCAAACTACTACAGGAAAATCTTCTGCCTAGTTAGTCATGTCTTGAAAGAAACATGGTCATTCAAGCGTGTATCACTTATGGCACTTAACTGACTGTCCTGTGAGTTTTAAATCCTCTGGACTTTCCTCGTTATGCCCCACCCCAAATTTCAACTGTTTTTTATTATAAGTTTCCATGTTGTGCTTATTTTTCTTGAAATTTCCTCCTGACTCACAAATTCTTGACATGGCATTCTATGCATGCGTCATTGCTTGAAGTCTCTTATTAACTACCAGATGAGACATTGGTCTTTCAATGGCGAAACAAAATGTACAATTTTGTAGTAGTTTGTAGTTTGTAAATGTTCTAAAGTAATAATTAATAATAATAATAATAATACACACACACACACACACACACACACACACACATATATATATATATATATATATATATATATATATATATATATATATATATAAATTGACAATTTATGTTATGTCTTCAATTTTATGATAATATTTCCGTAAATAATATCTTGGTAATTTTACTATAAAAACATATTTTTGATATTTTTTTTCTATAAAAACATACTGCTCGTATTTTTCTATAAAAATGTATTTTTATCCTTTCATAATGTTTAGTTTTAGTCTATATTTCTGGGATAAGGCATTGTAATTATTTACACAATTTACATTGTTCAGACTGTTGTTGTCATCTTTGTGTTCATATTCATGACGTTTCGGCTGTTTTTATGCCCCGACTTTCTTCAGGTGATTGGAACTGAACCCTTTATTTCGATCACCGAGGTATATTGTTCTAGTTCCACGAGTCATGCCACTTCCAGGTGGCCCAAAATAGAATATTCGACCCACTGAAACATTTTGGTCTTCAAAACAAAAGGAATATCCTACATTAGCTAAAAAGGCTTTATCTGTTTATTTTTTTTTATCGCAGTTTTCTACTTATTATACAAGTGAAGTAACCTTCTCAACCCTAAATGATATACAAAAAAATCCTCCGAATATTGAAGAAATCGCAGAAAACACCAGGCATAAATTTCACGCTAAATTCTTCTTCTATGTACCGTGTTCTTCAGGACGTAGGCGATTATGACCTTCAACATTTCCCTATTCATAGTAGCTCTTAGCAAACTTTTTCCTGTTACTTCTCTCAAACCCTCTTCAGCCATCCATTTGCTCAAGCCCATTAAGTATGTTACGAATTGCTTTCTCCTTCTATCTGACCTGTGAGTATCCGTTTCTCCAAGTCCCCCTTCTTCATTAAATGTTCCAGGAAATTCAGCTGTTTTTTTCTTGATGTTAAGTATGAATTTTCTTTTCGTTTTCATAATCTCCAAAACCTGGTATCGTCAACATCCTTCTCTAGAACTACATTTTGGTTGCTTCAATTCTCTCCTTCTCCTTTGAGGAGATTTTTCAGCATTTACTGCCGTACTGAAGGTCCGACATTACATAACAATCCAGTACTCTCTTCTTTGTTTCCAGCGAAAATTTTCTGTCTCTTAATACTTTGCTCAGCTTCTGGAATGCATTCTTGTCCATGCCAAATCGTCTTCGGATCTCAGTGTTGCACTTGCCGTCCTCTATTAGAACACTTCATAGATATTTAAACTTTTTTCACTGATGACCATGCATTCAGTTTTCTTGTAGTTTATATGTAGTCATTTTTTCGCTTTCTTCAACTAGGTTGCACAAATAGTTGTACAGCAACATTCAAATAAAATAAGTTCATGTTTGGGTGTGTATTAAAAATATCTATGGCATTATTTCATAAAATTTAAATGTATAAGCATTACAAAAAAAAGTTAACGTATTTTTCAAACCTATAAATTCTTCTAGCCTACATATTTTTTAATCATTTCACCCTAATCATCATCATCATCATCATTTATCCGTCACACCCAATGGTGCATAAGGCAGCAATCATCATCATCGTCATCATCATTTATCCATCACACCCAATGGTGCATAGGGCAGCAATCATCATCATCGTCATCATCATTTATCCATCACACCCAATGGTGCATAGGGCAGCAACTTTTTGTTGCTGCTTCTGTAACAAACTGTTTTTTACGAGGCAGGGTTGTTAGCCCTGCACCCAACCCCCAAACCTGGAGGACCGGTGGACCATTCTTGGTCCTTAGGTTTACAGCACCTGGTATTCCCAAATGGTCACCCATTTAAGTGCTGACCAGGCTCGATGTTGCTTAAATTCGGTGAATGGACGGGAACCGGTGTATTCAACACGATATAACTGTAGGCATTTCACCCTAAGCAAGGCAATAATTCCCCTAAGACGCAAGGCGTTACTGGGAGTGAAAGAGAATTAAAAGATTTGAGTGTGGAGAAAGGACAACACAATAACAGAATTCAGGGATATAGAAAATCGCAAATGATGTTGCATTTAAATTTTTAAAGATTGTATATGACAGAGAATTAATGAACCAGAAGAGAGTGCCACAGACGAGAAGTGCCAGAGAAGAAACGGTTAGAATAGAACTTACGGTTACCGGTCGCTTTTTCAGTAGTAAAACGATAATAACTAGTTGCCAGTCTAGTGGTACGATTCAGTTCATGCAGTTGAGGTACAAAAAGAGTAATATTTATTTTGAAAATACAAAAATGTGATACAAGTCCAAAAGTGGGGGGATAGGGGAAGGCTGATCTTCAATCTGTTTTATTTTAAACTTAGCTAGTCACGATTACTGACCCAAACATTGACCCACAGTATTCCGTTCAGTGACGGATGTGCGTTGTGGTACAGTGGATGTCGGCTTGGAAAGAGAAATCGGTGAGCCGAGTTCGAATTCCAGTTGAGTACACTGCATTCACTTAAGCATTGGTACCCTTGGGAAAGGTATTAATCCGTCACTTCCTTCGAGTTATGGGTTAAATAACAGGATGGAGCCCGGAGGCAACCCATCCAGTGTCACAATAAAAACACCCTTTTTAGCCCTGGCGAAGCATCAAGTATTCAGCTATTTGACAAGATTATGAATTTCGCTATAAAATGCGCCGGGGTTCCAAATGCACAGGGAATACTGGACGGGTGTAGTGAGTTCGATCTCGGCCGAGGCCGCAGGACGACGACGATTCCTTAAACCAAAAAAACACATTCTTCTTTGTCTATATTTCTGAGATGAGGTAGTATTTACAGTATTTACTGTAAATTATTCGGACTATTGTTCTCATCTATGTTGCCATTTGTACGACATTTTTTTTTTTTAATCATATCACCCCAAGCAAGGCGATAACGCCACTGATGCGCAGGGGGCTACGTAAGAGTAAAAAGATTGGAAAAGAGAAAGCCAAAAACCACATCCTAAACAGGAAACAAGGGATGAGCCTTTTCACCTGTTCAATAGATGTGGGTGGAGTGTGAACCAGGCGATAGTTTAGTCTATCTACTCCACCCGTTGTACGCTCCGGCCTTTTTCAGATAAGATAATAGACAGAGAATGCCACTGGAAACTACGTAAACCTAAGGAATCAGTACATATGCAAGGCTTCAAAAATCTCCTAAGCCGACCAAGCATAGCGATGAACACAATATGGGAACCAATAATACGGGGTGCCAGAGAAAATCATTAATGTCAAAAATTTCTATATGAGCTCTGGTAATAAATACTAGAGAAAACCACTAACATCAAAAATTGCAATATGAACACTGGTAAAAAAGGGTATTAGGTGTATAAGTCCCAAAAATTCAGTTGTTCTTGTTCAGTGGATGTTGGTTAGTTCCTTTGACTTGACCCAAAGAGTTGTGAGTTCAATACCAGGCGTGAACAAGTGACTTACAGAGTTAGAGGGAGAGCACTCATGACTTTCAATCGAAGTAACCTACGCAAGGAATGAAGTTTATATACCCCAGTGATTGTAAAGGGTACAATTTGAAATTCCTAGCACCTGAAGAAGGCCGAAACGTCGTACAAATGGCAACATAGATGAGAACAATTGCCCGAATAATGTAAATACTGTAAACATTTTACTCACCATTCTTATACACAGCCACCATAATACCTCGAAGTCTCTATGTAGTTCTAACTAGTTCCATTTTGTACAATTTGTCTGTGGTGGGGATTAATAACAGCTACCAAGGAGAGCTGATTAGAACAGCTAACATGAAAATATTTATAGAAAAGACGAAGTGAAGCTACGTCACGGCGGTGGAAAAGTGATTGAAGTCGAGTTATCAGATCGAGACCGATTAATTTACAAACGCTTTGAATTTTGTAAACAATCTCGAGATATAAAAGGAGCACCAGGCCAGATATTCAATGCACAAAAAAGTGTAGATTTATAAATGAGCAAGATTCATTCTGAAGAATGGATGGAGCAAGTCTTCAGACAAAAAATACAATTTTGTTGCACCGTTACCATCAATGGCTGTTCTTTTTCAGCAGAAATGAATAATAGACAGTACACCGGGCTCGTAAATATCTTTACGAGCAGAGATAACCCGCATTTTGACGTCCCTGTCATCACCGTTAAAACGCTTTACCCGCCGTATGTGTTCAATGGATTTCAATGAAACATCTCAATTTCACACGCACTTTTATGTCGGATGTCAGTCAGTTAAGTGCCATAAGTGATACACGCTTGGGTGATCATGTCTCGAAAGAGACATGACTGACTGGGCAGAAGATTATCCCGCAGTAGGTTGCCATTACTTTATACGGTAGACTGGTTGCCGACCAAGGCTACAGAACTCAATCTGTCTTATTATTTAACCCATAACTGGAGGAAAGAGACGGATTAATACCTTTCCCAAAGGGTTAATACCTTTCTCAAGGGTATTTGTGCGTAAGCGAATACAGGGAATTCAACTGGAATTCGAACTCGGCTACCCGATTTATTGTTCCGAGTCGATATCCACTGCACCACAACGTGTAAGTTAACCAAATTACTATTCAGCCCCCAAGGAAGAAAAAAAAATCACAAACAAACGGAAAAGAGAACGTGGTGTATTTTGGGAAGGTTAAACATCTACAGGATGTGCGTTGTGGTACAGTGGATATCGGCTCGGAACGAGAAACCGGGGAGCCGAGTTCGAATTTCAGTTGAATCCATTGTATTCACTTACGCGCAAATACCCTTGGGAAAGGTATTAATCCGTCTCTTCCTTCCAGTTATGGGTTAAATAGCAGAACAGATTGGGTTCTATAGCCTTGGTCGGCAACCAGTCTACCGCAGAAAGCAATGGCAAACTACTGCGGGATAATCTTCTGCCCAGTCAGTCATGTCTCTTTGGAAGACATGATCGCCCAAGCGTGTATCATGTATGGCACTTAACTGACTGAAACATCTACATTGGCAGCATTCTCTTCTGACATCGTGCGTCAACATGATATAAAAACAAAGGAGAGATTACCAACCCCAACACACACACACATGAGAGATACAGCATGAATCCTCGCGTAAATTTCGTAACTGTATGGCCGATATAATTATTTCCGAAATTGGGTGGATCAAGAACGCAGTTCTTCAAAGACATATCAGTTTAGTGCCCTCCGTGATACTCGAAAGAGATATAACTGACTGGGCAGAAGATTATCCCGCAGTAGGTTACCATTACTTTCTGCGATAGACTGGTTGCCAGTCAAGGCTATAGAACCCAATCTGTCCTGTTATTTAACACATTACTAAAGGGAAGAGACGTGGGTTAACACCTTTCCCAAGGGTATTTGAGCGTAAGTGAATGCAGGGAATTCAACAGAATTCCAACTCGGCTCCCCGGTTTCGAGTCGATATCCACTGCACCACAACGCACATCATGTAAATTCGTAAATAATATCAGTTTACTGTAGTTTAGATCTCGCAGGTAAAATGTTATTTTTGACGATGATTTTAGCTCTTTTAAATTATGTATAAGAGACAATTTAATGTTTTCTTTAAGTAAACGAGAGTTGCGTATTTTCGAATGTGTTTATAATTGTTATGCATTTGCTTCGTGTAGAATTTGTCAGTACATAGCTCAATTCGATCACATTTAACCCTGGAACACTAACCATCAATTAAAGTTACACCGCTACTAACCATGTGTATATCATACCTGATTTTGAAAATATCAAAAAAAAAAAAAAAAATTAAATATAAATCTTCAAACGTTGTGCGTTGAGTTAACATTAATAGGAACTGAAAAACATATCATTTAGGTAAGAAAATCAGGTACTGAAAATGTAATTAAATTGTAATTAAAATGGTGTCATTTGCGCTGGGTACTATATACCCAAGGTTAGTGTTCTCGGGTTAAACACACACAAAGACCTACCAAAACCCATTCGTAACATACTTGTTGGCAACACAACTATCACCGTATATTCCGCATGCAAATAAAGGCTAAAATAATGGAATCATTATTAATAAAAAAAAAACAAAAAAACAAAACCCAACACTCAATAATACCAGCCAGGAAAATACTAACAACTTGCTTAATGCGTTCGGAACAAAAATCATACATACTTTTCTACAAACATACATAAAACTACATAAATTTTGTTACACGTAAAATACCTCTTCTCTACAATCATATGGCTGTTTCAGTGTTTGGGACCCAAACACCTCATCGGGAGAAATAAAGGTTTGGAATCATTCTCTGTTTATATTTGGTTCGTTGTTGTCGTGGGGGTTGGTTGGGGTTATTGGTAATTAAGTTAATGTGACCCTCGTTTTGACCGTTCGAACCTCGAAGAATCTGTACTCACTCGGATATATATATATATATATATTCTGCCCTCTCACAAACACGAAAGTGTATAAATTGAGTGACAAAAAAAAACAATTAACCTCTTTAATGCCTGAGAAAGCCTTCATTGTTAGAAACGTCAGTAGCAGAAAACTTAGTGTTTGTAATATTTTAGATCTTATATATATATATATATATATATATATATATATATATATATATATATATATGTGTGTGTGTGTGTATATATATATATATTAGGTGCGTATATATATATATATTAGGTGCGTATATATTTATATATATATATATGCACCCATATATATATATATATATATATATATATCCAAATAGCAATTCCACAAGATTTTCCAATTTTCCTTAATACATTATTTACCAATTACTTACATGTTTCATTTAAAAATAAGCAAATCATTTTATCCCTTTCAAGAAAAATTTTACTTTTTGATATAACTTTTTCCATTTATTTTCTCATTCACTTTTTGACTTAACTTTTTTCCACCCATCAAAACCTGAGGGCTAGGACTGGTGGGTGGGGTGGGATTCAATATTTCCCGCCAAGTTTGATTTGGGAAGAACATAAGCTAAACTAAGATGGCGTCAATGACGGTGGGAAAATCAAAACAACCTTAAAAGTCCGCCAAATCGGGGTAGGTTGGCGTTGCAGGGAAAAAAAAAAAAAAATCAAACAAACAAAATACGTAAATACGACGAGTAGAAAATACCGTTTATATATTATCATCTTCTGAAAATGAAACAAAGGAGAATTAAAAAAAAAGAATTGCATAAAAATAATTAAAAAAAAACACAATGTCCTTAAAATTTGATAAATCCTTTTTCCCCTCCTTTCACGAATTCAATTCTTATTTGATTTCCCATTATTTCCGCCCTCACTCCGCTTCATTCATTCTTTTTGCATCACCCTTCCACCCTTCCCTTTTCTTTTCTTTTCTTTTCTTTTCTTTTCTTTTCTTTTCTTTTCTTTCTTTCTTTCTTTCGTTTTTTTCCCTCTTATGTCTTCCTTTTATACCCGTTTTTTTCTTTTAATATTTGTTCTCCTCTTCGTTCGTTCGTTCGTTCGTTCGTTCGTTCGTTCCTTCCTTCCTTCGTTCTTAGATTTCCTGCTTCCTTTCATCTGCCTGACTGCCTGCCTTTTTCTTTCTTTCTTTCTTTCTTTCTTTCTTTCTTTCTTTCTTTCTTTCTAATATTTAATACTTAATCTTCTTCCTTATTTTCTTTGTGCGGAATGCAAAGATGATTCCCTGCGATTTTTTTGAATTAAATGACAATAGATAAAAATATGAAAATAATAAAAATAGGTTTCGTCTTAACAAAAACGAAACAAAAAACAAAAAAAAAAAACAAACTTTTCGCCTTCTTGTCTCCATAAAATAACTTCAGAAAAACAAACCTTGCACTCATGCGAAAGCCAAAAGAACGAAAAAGAAAGAAAGAAACAAAACGAAACGAAACGAAAAAAGAAACATCAACACCAGCAGAACGGCTGTTAGTCAGAATTACAGTGACAATTTTAATAAACAAAGTAATTGCGTAGATAATGAAGAAAAAGGGAATAGATTTAGACGACGACAACGACAACGACGATAACCGTAATAATAAAAACGGCCGTTAACAAGGAAGCTAACATAATGGCGAAGAGAAGGGGAGTAAAGAAAAATATTGATTGGCAATAAAAGAGGAGGGATACTATATTGTAATTGAGCACTCTTTGTTTTTAGCGAAGTTTTTCTGTTTACTTTACTTAGCTTTTGAAGGGCATCTTTTATTCGTCCAATATATATATATATATATATATATATATATATATATTTGAAATGATTTGTTTGAACATTATTTTTAATCGATACTCATATTTAAGTAGATATTCTGTTTATAATCAAACAGTATTATATATTTATTTCTACCGGCCTGATTATTTACGATAAATCTTTGTTACGAAAATGTGTGCATATTATCATTATACACGCCCAATATCCATAGTGCTCTAATTCATTTCTGAATTATATATATATATATATATATATATATATATATATATATATATATATGAACAAATTCTTCGTAGTACAAAAATTAATAATAGCGAGGAATAAGCGAAATTTGAATAACTTAAAAATAAAACGACCGGTTTCGTCCCAGACCTTATCAAGTTCATTTCTGAGAAATTTAAGTATTCGTAGAAAATAAAGAATGAAAACAGTCAGCTCTCAATGTAACAACACAATTCTTGTATTTTGGATTGATTACTAACTGTTTTACTGTATTATCAAGGTCGCACTCTCTATATCATTTGAAAGTTCCAGAGTTATATACATCGAATCCCGCAATCCTTCTCTCTGCAAACAGTGAGATTGCTTGCTCGGTTTGAATGTAATTGGACTCGAGTTATCTTGCATTTTTCGCCCCTCATTATCATCTTTTATTTTCTACGATTACATACATTTCTCAGAAATAAACTTGATAAGATCTGGGACGAAACAGGTCGTTTTTTTTAGATTTTCGTATAAAAATGTCATCCAAATTGAGTTTATTCTTCGCTAATATATATACATAGGTTGTCCGTAAAGTTCGTGTGCACTTTAAAAAATTATAACTTTATTTGTATTTGTGATAAAATAATTTCAACACGGACTTTATGGACACCCTGTATATATATATATATATATATATATATATATATATATATATATATATATATATATATATATAGCATAATGATAATCCAGGTATACCGTCTTAATATGTATAGAAAAAAAATACTAAAAAGTTGTAAGTGAAAAAATTTTTTGACAATTTCTTTACATCGATTATATATATATATATATATATATATATATATATGATAGAAATAGAATATATATATATAATAATAGAAAAAAATAAATACTGTCAAAAAAGCATTTTTAACTTACAACATTTTAGTAGTTTTTTATACACACACACACATACATATATATATATCTATATATATATATATATATCTATATATATATATCTATATCTACATCTATATATATATATATAAACATGCGTTGTAGATATAGAAGAATCCAAAGGAGTGTCCTGCATATAAAGTGGTAGGATAACTTACTAGGAGAGATTTATAGACTAAACTATCGCCCGGTTCACACTCTACCCACGTCTATTGAACAGGTGAAGAGGCTCATCCCTTGTTTCCTGTTTAGGATGCGGTTTCCGGTTTTCTCTTTTCCAATCTTCTCACTTTTTTTTTCAATTGGAGTAGATAGACTAAACTATCGCCCGGTTCACACTCCACCGACGTCTATTGAACAGGTGAAGAGGATCATCCCTTGTTTCCTGTTTAGGATGCGGTTTCCGGTTTTCTCTTTTCCAATCTTCTCACTTTTTTTCAATTGGAGTAGATAGACTAAACTATCGCCCGGTTCACACTCCACCGACGTCTATTGAACAGATGAAGAGGCTCATCCCTTGTTTCCTGTTTAGGATGCGGTTTCCGGTTTTCTCTTTTCCAATCTTTTCACTTCCTATGTAGCCCCTGCACATCAGTGGCGTTACTGCCTTGCTCGGGATGATATGATTAAAAAAATATATAAATACATATAGAGCAAATATACGTATAAATAAGACAGACACGTTATTCCATGGTTAAGTGGAAGTATAGCCCTATTTCAGGCGAATATATATATATATATATATATATAGGGTGTATCAAAACACTTTTTGACAAACTTTGAGGCGTGTTCCTGACACTAAAACATGGACAAAAGTCCATATTTACTTATATCACCAAATCATTTCTTTTGGGTCACTACGTTTAATTAAACTTTACGACAACTGACGCTGTGTTACCATGTAGACTATGTTACATTAGTCATCCGCGTACATTTGTGGATAGCTTGTCTTCAATGTTTAACATGTGTAGTAGTGATTTAACTGAGAAGTATTCCGTTAAACAACCGCAATATATTCATATCGTGAGCAGGCAGATATGATTTTTATATACTGTTCCATGAATGGTAATGGATGCAAGATTGCATTTCCAAACCGAAGGCAGCCGAATCATCCAATCTTTGATGCAGTTTTTCATCACGTTTCAGAGACAGGGTCCGTGCCATCACAAACTATGGATAGAGGAAGGCCGAAATCCACTCGTACACCTGACAACGCAAAACAATTTTAAAGGCTGTCGGAGACGGTCCACGTATTAGCACATGTAAAGTGACCCCAGCATGTGGAACATCTCTGGGTACCATATGGCGTTACCTCGAGAGCACCGTATCATTTGCAACGTGTGCGTGGTCTTTCGTTATCTGATAACTCACCACAGGAGAATTTTTGCCGATTGTTTGTCTCTTCAGATAAGGCAACATTTGGAAGAGATGGAACAACAAATTTACACAATCAGCATTTGTGGGTGGATCGGAATCTTCATGGTACATTACAGGCTAGACACCAGCATCAGTTTACGATTAATGTGTGGACAAGAATTGTAGGTTGCTGTTCGGTAGGTTCATATGTTTCCCCCGGCACGTCTTACAGCAGCTGTGTACATGGACTTTATTTCGAACGCTTGCTAGAGGATGTACCCCTGTTAATACGAAGACGTGATGCATGCATGATGGGCTCCAGCACATTTTAACCACTTTGTTTGCGATGCACTGGCTGATGTCTGCCCTGAAATATGGATAGGTTCCATGGCGTGCACGTTCCTCAGAGCTCACTCTTTTAGATTTTCATCTGTGGGGCCACCTAAAATAATTGGTTTATGCAGCAAACATTGATAACGCAGAGACGCTTCATCCACGTCTCATGGATGCCTGCAAAAAACATTCAACATCATATTAGAATATTCGAATAGGTTCTAAAATGGACGAACAGTCAGACATGTGTAATATAAGATGTTTTGTTAATGTAGTTTTGGTAAATCCAACTTATATATATATATATTTTTTTTCTCGGAGATACATTCTCCCAAGGGACATTTGAATTGACATATAATGTTGGTTTTACATAATACATCAGTTGGTGGTGGTTGGGAGAAGTTATTACGGATAAAAAAGGTAAATAAACATATATTAAAGTAAAAAGCGTAAAAAGCATGTATGTTTGATCCCAAATCACACACACACACACACACACACACACACACACACACACACACACACACACATATATATATATATATATATATAGTTACGTGAATTAATAAATGTACAGATGGGCGTACACACATGCATAATATTATTATTCAGGTGTTAATAAAACGGTGCTCAATGTAGTATGAACAGAGCTGTTTTAATTTATGCCCTTCAGAAAAACTTGTCATCTTAAACCAGATAAATCTACTTAACAAAAAAACAAAAAACAAAAAAAAAACAAAAAAAAAAACGATTTAATGATCACATGCTACCATAGAAGAAAATACTTAAACTAATTTAATTTTTTTAAAATAAGTAGTATTTTATTTTTATAATATATTATTAATTTTAATTTTTTATTAGGATCAACGGAAAATATATTAGTACGAATAAGATTTTTTATGATTTTTTTCTGTTTGTAGTTATCGTGAATCTGGATGTAATAAAAGAGGTTTAGGTTTTTTGTGGAAGATATTCAATAAATAGAATCAGCTATGACTACTTTAGTAATGTTCTAGAATATTTGTAAAAAGAACAGTTTTTTTTCATGCTTTAACAAGTGCATGACCATGACATTACAACATAAAATAAATTAGTGAACGCTGAGCAATTTGTCAACCGTTAAATGAAGCAAGAAAAAAATTACAGTAATTTTTAAACACAGTTTTGCGGTTATTTTTTGTTATCACAGCACCCCCTAGAAGATGTTCTCGAATGAAGATTGAAAGTACTTGAGAACAACGAGAAATGAATAATAAAATCATCTGTGAAAGTTACAGCTCATTTTTTACATTTTTCAATTATAATACGCGAAAGATTATCCGTGAGTATGAACGGATTTTATTTAAAATAAGAAGACACAATGTTTGCAATTTATTATATATATATATATATATATATATATATATATATATATATATAAAATTTGTCCATATATATATATATATATATATATATATATATATTGGTATGGAAAATGCTTAAATATTAATTTCTATAGGGAAATATTTTCTGTAGACTTTTTGACATCAACATAGAGAAATATTTTGTAAGTCCATCAACAATGTCCGGTGGAAGGCAAATGTAGGACTACTCAAATCATCTACCAAGCTAACATCTCCTCTATAAATAACAAAAATAATTATCAATTTTACACTGGAATTTCGGCGGGAAAATTTAAACAATGTTACTACTCTTATGCAACCCATGTTTCTAACCTTAAAAATATTAGACTTCTCTTTCCCAAAGATTTTGAGAAATGAAGGAGGAGGGACTCAACTGAAGAGTGAGTTGAAGACTAATAGGTTCGGCCTGTACCATAATAACCCTTACGATAGATGCAATCTGTTTAGTTGAAAAAATTAAAATAATGAAATATCCGAAGCAAACTTTGGTTTTAAAATTAAGAAAAGAATTCATAAGCAAATGTCATCATAAATTCAATTTTTAAATTTAAAATTTAAATATAAAACCCCTAAATATTAATCCAGATTAAAATTTCCGTTAAATATTTTTCTTTTTGTTTCTTCTTATTAATAGTATAATTAATTATAATAATAATATGAATTAACATTTTTTAACTTTAACATTTTCTAGTTTAAACGTTTGATATTGGCTGCTACCATAAATTTTAAATTTAATTAATCTACAATTTATTTTCCTTAAAATAATTGGTTTATTTTCTCTTATTAGCTCTACACTACAGAATATTTATAACGATACACAACGTTCTTTATCTCCCTTTTCATTCTAGATAAAGTTTTTTTTCATTCCGGTTCAGTATTTATTATTTTGACCGAAGTGAGAATCAGCCTATTTGGTTTATTGTTAATGCAGTCATGGCCATGAATTGAATTGAATTTAATTTCTTAATAATATTAATTATTCTAAATTACATTAGTCAGTGGTTTTATTTTTTCTTATCAGCAAAAAAACTTGAGATTACACACATACACACGCACACACACGCACACACACGCACACGCACACACATTATTATTACTTCAGAACATGTGAAAACTACAAACTCCTACAAAATTGTATATTTTAACCATCATTATTAACTACATGATGAGTCATTGTTCTTTCAATGTCGAAACAAAATGTACAATTTTGTAGTAGTTTGTAGTTTGCACATGTTCTAAAGTAATAATTTATAATAAATATTCATTGTTCTATTTTTATATTTAGCACTGTTTTATATAAATGTCTTGAACGTTGCAATTATTTTCTTCGTTCTTATTCATTTGTATATATATATATATATATATATATATATATATATATATATATATATATATATATACATATTATAAAATATTTTTTATTTCGTCCAATTTTAATTTATTTATATAGAAATATTAGTTAAGTATTGATGCCATCTTTGATATATTTCTAATTTAATTTCCTATAATTAATCTAAATTTTAATATTCCTTAAAATAGTTGTTTTACTTCTCTTTAACTATATAATTTACTTTATAGATTAATTTCTCGTTCTTTTATAACTTTTTATACCTGAGGTAAATTTTTAAAGTAATTATTTTGATATGAACATTATTCGGACCCTGTTTTAGTTTGAAACAAAGAAATGTTTTTTAAAAAAATTAAAAAAAAAAAAGTTATAAATGGCGGGCGAAACCTGACGATTTGCTTTTCTATATACATTTTTTATGTTTTAATTTTTTCTTTTGTATTTATTTCGACTTCTCCCAGCGCCAATTTTCAGCTTTTACTTCCCTTTCCCAATCTGACACTCTTTTACTCACTCTTTCTTTTACTCTTTTACTCACTCTTTCTTCTTTTACTCTTTCCCATTTTTTCTTTCTCCCTCTCTTTTCCCTTTTTCTTTTCCCTTTCTTTGCGTTTTCTTTACACATACATACCCTCAACCAAATAATTGTATTTTACCATAATGATTATGATCGTTGTGGTGCATTGGATATCGGCTCGGAACGAGAAATCGGGGAGCCGAGTTCGAATTCCAGCTGAATTCATTGCATTCACTTACGTGCAAATACCCTGGGAAAGGTATTAATCCGCCTACTCCTTCCAGTTATGGGTTAAATAACAGGACAGATTGGGTTCTATAGCCTTGGTCGGCAACCAGTCTACCGCAGAAAGCAATGGCAACCTACTGCGGGATAATCTTCTGCCCAGTCAGTCATGTCTCTGTCGAGACATGATCGCCCAAGCGTGTATCACGTATGGCACTCAACTGACTGATTATGATCACCGATGATTTCGGGTGTTGAAATGACCATACGAGCTTGGAAAATTTGAAATTTTTAATATATATATATATATATATATATATATATATATATATATGTAGTCATCCACAGACAGATCAGTTTCGCTGTATCACAGATCATCAGTACGGTTAGACTCCGATTGCTTTTTAACCCAAGATTGAAACCCGACCGAATTGGGCTACGGGCGTTCGTTAGAAGAAGGCAGACTTTTTAGCGCGTATATTGTCATTATACACGCCCAATAGCCAGAGTGCTCTAATTCATTCGATATATATATTGGAAGGCACTAGATAAATATATTTGTGTATTTAGGCAGCAAATTTTCTTTTAGTAATATCAGAATAAATAAAATTACAAACATTGTGTCTACTTATTATTAATAAAACTCGTTCATACTCACGCATAATCTTTCGCCTATAATAATTGAAAGATGTAAGAAATGAGCTGTAACCTTCACAGATGATTTTATTATTCATTTCTCGATATTCCCAAGTACTTTCAATCTTCTTCTGAGATCGTCTTCAAGAGTGGGAGTTTTGGTAACAAAAAATAACCACAAAACTGTGTTGCTAAAAATTACTGTAAGTTTTCTTGCTTCAAATATAACGATTAATAAATTTCTTAGCGTTAATTAGAACGTGAAAATAATCCAAAACTGATATTTTTTAATGTTGTAATATCATGGTCATGCACGTATATATATATATATATATATATATATATATATAAATATAAAAATAATAACTAAATAGACCCTGTAAGTATGTAGGCCGTAAATTTATACTAAAATAAACCTCCAAAAAAACCATTAACAAACAGAACCTAATTCCGTTACAATCCGGTGCACTAAGACGTCGGATAAATGGGGAGAAAAAAAAGAAACCCGCGGAACAAGAACAAAACATTCAATACTCCGCAGTAAAGAAAAAACCCCAAACGGAACTAAACCACATGAAAAAGTGCTCGATACAAAGTACAAAAGAAAATATACAAAAGTAGAGCAAAGACACACACGCGGTAGGTTTTGGCTCACTCTAGATTTTTGTGTATATATATATATATATCCCTTCTGTCATGCTTTGGGGGGATTATTTTGTTTTTATTTTTTATGTCTTAATGTAAGATACTCTATAGTAGGTATATTCCATTGTATACATGACTGTTTACTTTGGATTGAGGTTCTGCTGGAAGATGAATCTGCGCACCAGTAAGAAAAAATCTTGGAATCGTGATTTTGGTTTGATTGACCATCGACTAACTTTGTGGCCGAGAGGATATAACGACAATTTCCTGTACACAAGTGTGGAGACAAAGGTTCGAATCCTGCTAAAGAATACATATATTTTTAATAAAATTTATCGAATATTCAAGCAGGTAGACGAAAATAAATAAACGGAGTTTCTACTCAAATATGGGCATTCATTAAAATTAACGTTTATATAAAAAAAGAAACCTACGTACGTGTGTGTGTGTGTGTGTGTGTGTGTGTGCGTGCGTAAAAAAAGCATTCAGCGGGTGGTGTTTGCAACCAGTTAAAGAGTGAAAATTTATAATAGCGATTTTGAAAGTAGGCAAATATTTCTGACTCGATACATTGGCGCAGTATAATCTTATTAGCTACATCTCCACTCCAGTCACTTTCTCAACGACGTGATATGGCTTTTCTCTGTCTCGTCTACAAATATTTTCATGGCTTTGACGAGCTTCTTTTCCTGGTGCCCCGACCACATGACTTTAAGCGTGCTACTAGATTGGCATGTAGGTCCCACTCTTGTACGATTGAAATAGTTATATATAACTGCCACTTCTACTCGAACAGTTTTCTTTTTCGCACTTCTCGTCTGTGGAACTCCCTTTCGTTTATTTGCTTCACTGATAGCTACAATCACCAAAACTTTAGACGCAATGTCAATTAGCATCTTCTATCTTCTTGAATCCCGTTCATATTTTATCCTTTCTTCAATACCCCCTATATCTAGTCTTACTGTAATCCCCTGTGCGCATGTGTGGTCTCGCCTTCTTTGGGTGAAATAATTCAAAGGATCTATCGCCCGGTTCACACTCCACCCACGTCTATTGAACAGGTGAAGAGGCTCATCCCTTGTTTCCTGTTTAGGATGTGGTTCCCGGCTTTCTCTTTTCCAATCTTTTCACTCTTTTATTTATTTATTTATTTATTTATTTATTTTTTCTTCAATTGGAGTAGATAGACTAATCTATCGCCCGTTTCACACTCCACCCACGTCTATTGAACAGGTGAAGAGGCTCATCCCTTGTTTCCTGTTTAGGATGTGGTTCCCGGCTTTCTCTTTTCCAATCTTTTCACTCTTTTATTTATTTATTTTTTCTTCAATTGGAGTAGATAGACTAATCTATCGCCCGGTTCAAACTCCACCCACGTCTATTGAACAGGTGAAGAGGCTCATCCCTTGTTTCCTGTTTAGGATGTGGTTCCCGGCTTTCTCTTTTC
>JBBBDQ010000548.1:8182500-8205000 GCA_037127315.1 Ascarosepion bandense | reverse complement strand
GAATGGACATTTACTGTGAGGCCGGTGGACACAGGTTGACGGATGCAGTGTGAGTCCCGGGAATGCAAGCTCACAAATATCCTGAGGGAGCAGAGGGAGGAGAGGCACAAGAGCGAAATTGTCGTTCTTTCTTGCTACCAGGCTGAGAGAAATGGCAGAGGCATGAGAAGAGTGCTCGCCCCCAGTCAACGATCGCTAACGAACGTTTCTCTTTTCTTTTCTGTTTTATTGCCTGATATATATATATATATATATATATATATATATATATATATATATACTCAACACGTCATTTAGATTGGTTATAAATTATAATTCATTTCTATGAGGTAAATTAGCTCATTTCATCAGATCACACTATATTCGTTCCATTCGGTATAAATATTTTCATTCCAGAAAAATATTTTTACCAAATGGAACGAATATAGTGTGGTCTGATGAAATGAGCCAATTTAGTATTGTTTTCGATAACATCCATTGGGCTCTCTATAAAGATATTACACTTAATATTTTACCTTGTTGGATTATGCTCGTCATTTACGGACTTAACATTTATACCCCCCTCTCTCTCTCTCTCTCTCTCTCTATATATATATATATATATATATATATATATATATAATTTAAACATTATATTTAATGGAGACTCATATTTGAGTAGATACTCTTTTTTTATTTTTAATAAAATAGTACACTTGTTTGTATGTACCGGTCGGAATAATCGAGAAATCATTCAAGAAAAATACTCCTCCTCTGGCAGGATTCGAACCTGCGTCAATCACAAAAGACTTACAATAAAACAAAGTCCGAAATAATGCTTTGAAACACACATTTTCCTAATTTTTCGTAGTGTTCATATCTGCTCTATTTTCGTATCTTAATATAAACAAAGACAATTTGCGTTAAAAATATGTCGGAGTTAATCCATTTTTCGTGATGAATTTAGTATATATATAACCTTGCGGCCTGACTCCAGTCTCTCTTTCACTGACGAGATGTGGCTTCCCTCTGTATCTTTTACAAATACTTTCACGGATTATGCTCCGACGAGCTTAGCTCCTTGGTAGCCCTCCTAAGCGAATTTACTCGAGCTACTAGACTGGTAACAAGGTCCCACCCTTTTACTGTGAAAACAATCAAGTGTAACCACAACTTCTACCCCTTCAGATTATTTTCTCGCACTTCCCGCTTGTGGAACTCATTTCCGTATTCTTGTTACCCTGATAGCTACAATCTCAAATAGTTTAAATGCAACGTCAATTGTCATCTTTTATCTCCTTGATGCCCGTCCTCCTTTTCACTTTACACTTTGCTCTCACGCAGCTCTCTTTGCTAATGTACCCGTCCTTTTCTTACCCATCCTCCGACATCTACTGTTACCTGTTCTCTTCTCTCTTCACTCTCCTATTATGTAACCTTCTGTGCACCAGTGGCTCTTCTGCTTTGTTTGGGGTGAGACGCTTATATATATGAACTAGCAGTATAGTCCAGCGTTTCTCGGGAGTAATGAAAGCTTTAAAACTAATCCATGGTCCTGGAGCTCAGACTCTTTGGACGTTGGCACGAAAGACTAAAAAGCAATAGTTGTTTCCAGTTAAAGCGAAATCGTAGACTGAAAGAAAAATGAATGGATGTAAGTCAAATTTTGATTTCCTGCTATCGATATCAAATATTTTTTTTTTCGTCGTAAACTGAATTTTGAAGGCTAAATAAGTCTCTGAGTAAATGGTATCATGGCTGAGACTAAGAACTACAATTATACCTACTTAGAGCCAAACTCGAAGCAAAAACTAAAATAAAAGGACTGAAAAACAAATACAGACATACAGGCAGATAAACAGGCACACACACAAACATCTTGCCTTTTATATATATATATATATATATATATATATATATATATTATCGATTTTCTGCACTACTGTAAGAACTTCAATTTTGAAACCTTTGAATATCGTTTCTTATGTTTTTGTCTATGAGTGTATCAAATTTGATTAAAATCGGACCACTCCTTCTATAACCCGATTTTTTTTTATCGGGGGTACCTCGACACAAAACCTAGCTAAGAACACTCACAGACGCTTATAGTACAACTGTGGAAATTTTCAAGAAAATTGGTTCAGCCGTTTCGGAGTCTATAGGTAACGGACACACCCACACACACACACACACACACAGAGACAAAGTTCTATTTATAAATAAGTTTATATATATATATATATATATATATATATATATATATATATATATATATATATATGTTGTAGTGTCCGCCCTCTAAAGAGTCTATGTTGGACTCTTCCGCCTACTAAAAGATTAAGCACGAGAGGAGGCCTTGGAGGAAGCAGTCGAATTGATTTCGGTTGTGTCTCTGTCCTCGGGCAGAGTGCGGCTTGGTTTTATGTTTGCCCGAGGACGAACATGCGGCTGAAGGATATTGAACTGAAGAGTGCCAAACCCCAGGGGGCCATCCCTCCAGGCATTATCTCTTCTTCGGGAGGGGGCTGAGTTTATTGCTTGACACCTGAGGCGTCCCTAAATGGGGAAGTGCCGACGGGGATTTAGCATTTTTTTTTTACGGCGCTGCCGATAAACCCACTGAAATACTGACCTTGTGTCGCATATTTTGCATAGTGGGTGCAAAAGTAAATACCAACAGTCGAATTGATTTCAGTTGCGTCTTTGTCCTGGGGTAGAGTGCGGCTTGGTTGTATGTCTGCCCGAGAATGAACCTAAGAGTTATTTCTTACCCAGACATAACGTGGAGTATTGTAAAAACAGCCAAGCCTTACAACGATGGAAAAATATGTAGACTGTGCCAAGAAGAAAAATTAGAAATTATGATATACCCAAATAAAGATGAACTGTTAAATGAAAGAACAGACATTATGACTAAATGCATCCACACTAAGAAATACCTCTTAGGCTCATACAACCATGGATGAAAACGTCATAATTCGTTTGAATTTAAACAATGCGCGTTCATAAATTCTCTGCCACGTGAATGTTCAAATAAAACACCGTTACAAGTGCGTTCTTAAAAAGAAAAACGGTAAAAGGTAAAATCAGTTATTAAAAATCACCTGAAGACACCACTCATGGTAGAAACCTAGGTCGCGTAATAACTAGTTTAAAAATGAAAAATATTCTGAAGCTCTACAATATAATTGTATCGAACACTTTTTAATACAAAAGTGTACTGGTCTCTTTTAGGACCAAAAGCTAAGTATCAAACAATCAATCAATATATATGTATATATATTTTTTTTAATCATCTCACCCCAAGCAAGGCATTCTACTGCCACTATTGCGCATGGGGCTACATAGGGGAAGGTAAAGAGAAGGAGTGGTTAGACAGGGAATGTCAGGAGGAAGGTGACAGATGAGTAAGGATAGCGAGGATGAGGGTTGGGCAGATGGGAATAGTTTTGGTAGAATGGGAGCAGGTTAGTGTGTTAGGAGGTGTCTATTGACCTTACATTTGAACTCCTGGAGATTGTAGCCGTCGGGGAAGCAATCGTTTGGAAGAGAATTCCACAGTCGGGAAGTGCGAGGAAAGAAACTGTTGGAGTAGAAGTTACGGTTGCATTTTATCGGTTTCACTGTAAAAGGGTGGGATCTAGTTGCTAATCTAGTATCTCGTTCAAATTCGTATTTAAGGGGCACTAGTGATCTAAGTTCATCGGAGCAGAAGCCGTGAAAGTATTTATAGAAGAGACACAGGGAAGCCACTATATATATATATAGTAACGTAAATTAATATATATATATATATATATATGGGGGTACACACATGTATTATTATTCAGGTGATAATAAAACAGTGCTCAATATAGTATGAACAGAGCTATTTTATGCATATTAATGAATATACGTATTGTCCTACGTCGATGGCACGACTCGGAGTTTCATGCGTTAAATCTTACAATAAAAGAAGAAGATAGATGTTACTATGTCTTTTAGAAAAATTTGCTATCTTAAATCATATAAATAATCCTAATTTACGTAACAAAAAGTGATTTAATGACCACCTGCTGCCATAGAAAGACCCCGATTGATATAGATTTCTCTATACGTTTGTCTCTTTCTTTCTCATTTTCTTTCTCACTTTCTTCCTCACTCATTTACTTCACCCTTTCATTCTTTTTTCTTTCTCCGTAGATATTACTATTAATAATTATGAATTATGCCCCTTCGATTTCAACTTCCTGCATTCTTACAATTTTTCAATTTTAAAATTTTAATTTTATAATTTTACTTTTAAAATTTTAATTTTGATTTTGTATCTCCATGTCTTTTACTCTTGTTTTTAAAAAGCAGTAACCTATGTTTATAAGATTTAACTCCCATGAACATCGACTGCACTTAAATTTAAATCTCTTAAACACTCAGATTGTAATATGCATCTGATGACTGCATAACGCATGAAACTCCATATATATATATATATAGGGAGTTTCATGCGGGGTACAGAATTTTATTATAGCGATAAATCTATTTTACTTTTTATGATTAAAAAGAAAAACGAACAAGAAAATAAACACAGCGTACGGGTTTCGCTCTCATTCAACAGAGCTGGATCGAAGGATTATATATATATATATATATATATATATATATATATATATAGGTATAGTTTGTTTTTTTTTAGATCTGGCTGAGGTTGAATAAAGCGGGTTCTAAGAACCTGTGGAAATGGCTATTCCCAAATCTAAAATACTGAATTTACATATGAAATGTATATATATATATATATATATATATATATATATATATATATATATATATATATATATATATAATCATATCACCCTGAGCAAAGGCAGTTTACTCCCACTGGTGTGCAGGGGTTATATAGAAGGGAAGTTATGAGAAAGAGTAACAGGTTTTGGAGTGTCAGGAAGTGGGTAAGAGAAGGATGAGAATACTGATGAGAGTGGAGTGAACGGATAAAGGAGCAGGAGAGAAAGGATGCAAGTCAGTGAAATAGGAGATGACTATTGACTTTACATTTAAATTCTTGGAGATCGTAGCTGTTGGGGAAGCAAGCAAACGGAAGGGAATTCCACAGATGGAAGTGAGATGAAAGAAGCTGCTTGAGTAGAATCTGCGTTTACATTTTATTGCAGATAAAAGTGTTGGAAATAATTTTCGTTCGGTCCAGACAGGAGTGTCTGTTAGGACTAAACGCGATCTCAATTTAAATTGTATTCCTTCCCCATTAACATTACATATCATTTTAATTTTCTTGCAATATATAATCCCTTGATGCAATTCTATCGAGTGAGGGCGAAAACGGTCGTCTGTGTCTATTTTATTCTTCGTTTTTCTTTTTAATAATGAAAAATAATATATATACATATATAGCTTTCCCTAACGATCCGTTTAGGTGAAACCTAGGTAGGTTCGTCTGGCTCATTTGGTGCTATTTAGTTTGCTCTACCTTTGTATTGAGCGCTTTCTGTTAGATGATTACTCGTATCGGGTTTTTTCTTTGGGATTCGAGCTGATTTCGGTCCGAACCCTTTTGACTGACCTTCATGCCCTAAGCTCTTTCTTTTTTTGCAACCATCTTTTTTCCTTCATTCGATAGTTTTCGAAGGAAGGTTTTCGAGACGAGTATAAATAAATATAAAATATATATAAATATACTGTATATATATATATATATATATATATATATATATATATATATATATATATACACAGTACTATGCAAAAGTATTAGGACAAGAAATATTTTATCTTTTGTGAGGTATATTGACAGAAAATAAACAATTTAATTAACGTAATTTTATTTGATTTATTCAACTAATGCTTTAACATGAAAAAAAAATACTTGTTACAAAATAAATAAATCTAATATTTGCTTTGACCACAGCCTTCATCTTGTCAGGCATTACCATCACAAGCTTTTTCAATGTATCTAATGGTATCTCCTGTCAGGTAGCTTGTATTTGTTTCCAAAGTGTGTCTTACAAAGTAGCATTAAGTTTATCAATTCTAGAGTGGGGAATAAAACAAAAATCAATTATATTCAAGCATAATAGAATAATGAGAAGTTTCAAAATAATTTGTTTAATAGAAAATAGGAAAAATTAAATATAACTTCTTTTTAATATATTTCTTTTACACCTAGTTTTAAATAATCAATATTTATTAGTAGTTTACTTGGCTTTTCACCCTGTATTTGAATTTCAGGGAGGTTTTTAGGAAAATCACCCCTGTGATGCAAAAGTGTTAGGATAGGGGTGATTTCTTGTTTTAATACTTTTGCACAGTAATATATATATATATATATATATATATATATATATATATATACTACCGACCATAAGTTTGGGACCACATAGATTTATTCTCTAAAAGAAAGAAATAACAAATTTTATGTCTTAGAAGAATAAATATATATTTCATTGTTGCTTCATATTTTCTTTTCAACAAAGAAACCACCACGAGCCTTTATTACTGTAGAGCAAAGCCTTGGCATTCTTTCTAATAACTTATAAAAATATGTTGGTGAAAGCAGAATGAAGTCATTTCTTTACAGTAGTAACAGATACTGGATGTTGCCGAGTAGAATTCATTTCAATTGTTAATTCCAGAGCGGTTTTTCTTCTATTCTTCTTGCTAGATATGATCAAGTGCCTATCCACTACAATAGATGTTACGCTGGGCCTACCAGATCTTTTTCTCTAAATATTTAACTCAGTTTCACGAAGTCGTTGAAGGCATTAATGCACGCCATTTTTTGATAGGCTTAATTTTTTAGCGATAACAGATTCAGAATATTCTTCTTTCGAAAGAATTTCAACCTGAGCTCTTTTTTCAATGCCAATCTGTTTCTTCCTTGCCATTTATACCGTAGTAATATTGTTTACAAAAATAAATTATACCGTAATTATAATATCTGAATAAATCTGAATTTTTGGCAAAAACTTGATCACAATAAGAGGAGTCAAGTAGCAAACTGAGTAAATGTTTACTTTAAAGTTAAAAAGAGTTGACATCTGCATAAGAATAACAAAAAATACAAACTCGGCGTATTTGATTCTACTAAAAATGAAATTTTATAAACTTTGTGAAAAAAATTTGCCTGGTCCCAAACTTACGGACTTATATATATATATATATATATATATATATATATATATATATATATATATATATACTATTAAATATAAGAGACAATGTATGTTTATTACGTTTAATCATGAGCCGTTCTAAACATCGTATTTTGGCTTTAATTTCAGGTGAAAATAAAGACAAAAATTCTCCAACATTTGGATAATGTTTTTATTAATTTAATTCTAAGCTTATGTGCTTATGACTCCTGTGAGCTTTTGGCTCACATAAGCCATATTCAGAAAGGTTACAAGGAGGTTAACAAAAAAACATCCACCATCAAAGACGTGTGTCAACACAAGATAAAATCGTCTTTGATGGTGAATGTTTTTATATTAACGTCCCTGTAACCTCTCTGAAGATGGCTCATATGTGTTGGAGAAGTTTTGTTTTTATTTTCACCTAAAATTAAAGCCAAAATACAATGTTTAGAACGGCTTATGATTAAACATAATAGACATTCATTGTGTCTTATATTTAACATTATATGTTTAGAAAATTATCTGCTGCGTCGATACACTATATATATATATATATATATATATATACACACACTCTGGAAGTGTGGGAGGCTTTGTAAACAGTAGCTACCCCGGCATATACGCATCGCTCATTCGACAATGAATTGGAGCACCCTAGCTATTCGGCGTGTTTATACGTGCTAAAAAGCCTGCCTTCTTCTGCCGAACGCTCGTGGCCTAGGGTAGAATCGATTCGGTCGGGTTTCAATCCTGGGCTAGGAAGCGAACGGGGCCTAAGCTGTACTGATGAGCTGTAATACAGCGAAACAGATCTGTCTACCGATGACTATAGTATATATAATGTGCGCTATTCGTAATAAAATTGTGCCAGACGAATAATAATTTGATTCTAATGAAAAACAAACATTTTTTTTCACCGATAGCATAACTATGAGTTTCATGCTATGCAGTCGCCTGATGGGGATTGCATCAGCAGACAGTTGCATAGCGTATGAAGTACTTTATATTTAGATTATAATTCCACTGTTATATCTTGAAGTAAAGCATTTGTGTGGATCCGTATGTGTGTGTTTGTGTGTTTTGTTGGCTTTTTTACGTACAAATGTAATTTATTTTTACTTGTACTTATACGCATATTTATTTTAAATACAAGATTACAAAAACCGAAAAAAAAAGCCCCCCAAAATAACAATAATTCCCATTTATTTTATTTACAAAATTTAAATCTCCGTTTATTATAAATTAAAATAAAATCTCCGTATTAAATATGCTCCTTCACTGCAATAATCCTATATATTTAATAAAATTAAAGTGACGTAATAGGTCAGCCTCAATTCAGCACCTGATGATTGCGTTGTGCATGAAACTCCGAGTCTTGCTACCGGTGTGGAAAAAATGTATATTAGTACATTCTTAATAGCTCCGTTATATTACGTCGTGCTTTATTTTAATAATGTGTGATAATATATATATATTTGATTTGCATATATATATATATATATATATATATATATATATGCAAATCTTATATATAATTTTATATAATATACAATATATATAATTTTATATAATTCTATATATTTTTTATATAATTTTATATATATAAATTTAAAAGCTTCCCAAATTTCAATTGAATTTCCTTGAATTAGCTATTTCAGCGAGAAAATTCTCGCTTCATAACCAACTGTCGAAAGTAAAAATTTATTATATATATATATATATATATATATATATATATATATGTAATGAATTATTTTTGAACATTACAAATTGTCGGTTGCTTATAACCAAGTTTCGTTAAAATTCGTTAATTTCCGTAACATGTTTACATATATATATATATATATATAAGCAAATTTTATTAAAAATGAAAGACAGTGCGCTATAGTTAAGTTTCTGATATAATTTAATAATGTGATCCTATAAATGTTTTGTTTTCAGGACATAATAAAATGAAAAACCCAACACTTAATAATATCAATATGAACATGACAACAATGTGCTTACCGTGTTAGGAATATAAAATAAAAGTATGACTCTACTTATATACAAACATCTTATATATTCAGTTAAATATGAAATAAAATTCATTCCTAATAATGGCTAAATATATAGCCAAAAGCGTTTGAAGAAATCAAAATTTCGGACAATTTTGACATAATTTATGTCCTGAAAAGTTCAAATGAAAAACTTTATGTGAAACTTAGCCATAACACGTTGTCATTTTAAATGAAACTTGCATAAAAGAGAGATTGCTGCCTAAATAAACATGTATATGTGTGTGTGTGTGTGTGTGTGTGTGTGTGTATGTGTGTGTGTGTGTGCGCGCGCGTGTGTATACAAGTTTGTTTGAAGACCAACGAAATTTCTTTGTTCAGGATTAAATAAAAATCCTTGAAAACGGATATTTTGCAAGACTTTAAAATAAGTTCATATATTATTGACCAAAACCTTGTTTTTGTCTCTCTCTATATATATGGAAAAAGAGAGATGTATTATAATATATACATATCAATACCAAGCAAACTATCTTATAAATATATATATCACACTCTTTTATATAGATATGCAGATACATAGTGTATAGTGAACATATTGTGAGGGACATGAAAACATTCTAACAATTGATTTTCTAAGCGCAACCTTAGATGTGGCACAAGGCCGAAAGTATGGGACAACACAGTGAGGATCGAACTCACTACTCAGTTGTATTGGTTCAAGCGAGACAAGCTTGCTCACCATTATGCCACGTCGAGGTGCTCAAATTCTAATAGATAATGAACATTCAATCAAACTGATATATAGGTATTAGAGTGTAAGACAGAGAGCAGGGCAAAAAAAGAGAAAAAAAAGGGGGTGGGGAGATGAGAAGGAGGGGGAGAGGTATCAATAAATTAAGAGGTGTAGATCGACAAAACGTCTCATTGTGACCTTTTCTTTCTGGATGCATTTAGAAATAGGAAGTAAAAAAGATAAGAAATAAAAAAGTAAAAGAAAGTCGCAAAAATAGAAATACGAAAATCAATCAATTATAAAAAGCAATTCCCGCAAAGCGAAAATCACTTTCCTCTTTCTTCTTCGCTTTCGTCACAAAGGAAGAAAAACAAATAGCGGGCCGGGGAGGTGTGGCAAAAAAAAAAAAAAAAAAAGTTGGCATGCCAATGTTTTAAATGCCAATACGTAAGCTTATCCAATTTGCAGACAGTCACCTTTAGACATGCGCTGAAGCACATCGTCACTCTCAAAGCACCAACTCCAGCGATACACAAAGTAACCACCATATATATATATATATATATATATATATAAATGAAAATAAGGCATTGTATGCTAATGTTATTTGTTTTAAATACAGATACGTAAGTTTATTCACTCAGACATATAGGTCGCCTCCCGTAGCGCGAATTTCAACAAGATGGTCTCAGACGAATTCACCCGTACAGACTATTCTATTCTACTTAGGATCTCACTACAATATTAACCCTGGAACGCTAACCATCAATTAAAGTTACACACACTACTAACCATGGATATATCATACCCGATTTTGAAAATATCATAGAAAAAATATTAAATATAAATATTTATTTGAAATATTTTACATAATTCAAAATTTGTAGTTTAAGTTAACATTAATAGAAACCGAAAAACATTATTTAGGTAAGAAAACCAGGTACTGAAAATTTAATTAAATTGTAATTAAAATGACGTCATTTGCATTGGGTATTATATCAGGATGTGCGTTGTGGCGCAGGATGTGCTTTGTGGTGCAGTGGATATCGACTCGGAACGACAACTCGGGCGAGCCGAGTTCGAATTCTAGTTAAATTCCTTGCATACACATACGCACAGATACCCTTGGAAAAGGTATTAATCCGTCTCTTTCCTCCAGTTATCGTTAAATAATAGGACAGATTGGGTTCTACAGCCTTAGCTGGCAACCAGTCTACAGCAGAAAGCAATGGCAACCTACTGCGGGATAATCTTTGACCCAGTCAGTCATGTCTCTTTCTAGACATGATCGCCCAAAGCGTGTATCACGTATGACACTTAACTAACTGACTAAATTGATATTTAGGTTCCACCCTTTACCATCGAAATAGTTAAATGTAACTTCCACTTCTACTCGAACAGTTTCTTTTCTCGCGCGTCCCGCCTGTGGAACACCCTTCCAGTTATTTGCTTCCCTGATAACTACAATCTCCAAAAATTAAAATGCAACGTCAATTATCTTCTATTATCTTGAATTCTATTAATCTTTTACCCTTTCATCAATACCCCCTGCCCTCTCTCACTGTAACCCCCTGTGCACTTGTGGCGGTCTCGTCTTGCTTGGAATGAAATGATTAAAACAAGAAGCATGCGCGACACACACGCATTTCTCCGACTGTATATTAGTTGATAATTCAGAATGAATGCCTCTTTGGAGTTTAGCTTGATCTGAGAATGTATGAGACATTAATGCACAAACGTGTTGCATGTCTCCATTATAAAGTCCCTTAACTTTGGACGGTTTAAATTTAGTTCTTCCCAGTGTTGCACATCAATGTACAATGCATTCAAATTATCCTTCTAATTATCTTTAAACCTCTTCCTAGTCTTGTGATGTGGACGCGTTTATGTCTTCCATTCCCCGTAGAAAGTTTTTTTGAGAATCTTATCCTCCGTTCTCATAACCTGTCCTGTCCATTGCATCTGGTTAAAAATTACTACTGTTTCAGTCATCACCATCACCATCCATCACCACCATCACCATCATCATCACAATCACCATCACCATCACAATCACCATCATCATCACCATCATCATCATTTATCCATGACACCCAGATGATGCATAGGGCAGCAACTTCTTGTTGCTGTTTTTGTAACAAACTGTTTTTTACGGGGCAGGGTTGTTAGCCCTGCACCCAACCCCAAACCTGGAGGACCGGTGGACCATTCTTGGTTTTTTTTCGTTTACAGCACCTGGCATTCCCAAATGGTCACCCATTTGAGTACTGACCAGGCTCAATGTTGCTTAACTTCGGTGATCGGACGGGAACCGGTGTATTCAACACGATATAGCCGTAGACGTTTCAATACTTCCTTGCATTCAAATTTTTGGAGGACAACAGTGACTGGAAGTAAAGACTACCACTTAATGTTAAGGATGCGTCTCGAAAATCTTTAATGGAATCGCTCAAGAAATTTTATATGCCTCTGGTATATCATTCATGTTGGTATTTATCCTTGTATATTTACAAAAAAATGTGGCACAAGGCCAAGAATGGGGATGTGAGAGGGCTAGTCTTCATCTACCTTACATTAACTTAGCTAGCTTCATTCGCTGACCCAAGCAGACGATACAATATCCCTTGCATCAAAACATCACATTCTTACCATTCTTATTGCAAACACCATAATGCCTCATTGACTCTGTCAAGATCTAACTAATCCCATACGCACAATTTGTCTGGGGGGATTGAGGAATAACAAATTTAAAATTGAAAACTCCGATGAATATGAATATATATATATAGGATATGCGCTAAAATGTCTGCCTACTTCCACCGAACGCCCATAGCCCAGGGGTAGAGTCGCCGACTGACGCCATTTCGGTCGGGTTTCAATCCTGGGTAAACTACTGATGAGCTGTGATACGGCGAAACAGATCTGTCTGCGGATGACAATATATATATATATATATATATATATATATATATATATATATAATAAATAATACTATTTGCAAAAACTAAACAAAATTGTTGTTAGTAACAACCCCCCACCCCCACTCCAACAATACTTAATCGTGAGAGAAGCATTAGGTAGCTGTGCGAAATTTTAGCGGGGTGTGTAAAAATCAAATCGTCATTCATTCAATCATACACACAATCACGCAATCATTCAAACACAAAAATATAATAATCTAATACTATTTACATGCACCTGGACCATTTTTAATATTGAAAATATCAATATTAATAGGATGTGGTTTTTGTGATTTTACCTATATGCTCTTCTTTTTTGAGGGGGATTTAATATATATATATATATATATATATATGAGCACTATAGCTATTGGGCGCGTAATATGATATGCGCGCTAAAAAGACTACCTTATTCCACCGAACGCCCCGTTGCCGACTGACGCCAAATCCGTCCGGTTTCGAGCCTGGGTTGTGTAGCAATTGGAGTCTAACCGTACTGATGAGCTGTGTTACAGCGAAACAAATCTGTCTGCGGATGACTATATATATATATATATCAAAGAAAGACTTAACACTGGTTTTTCTTGATGCATAAAATATTGCTGTATATAATATATATTGAGCTCTCTTTACGAATCCATCTTTTTAATATTTTATATTTAAAAGACTTATTTGGATTATCTTTTACTCTTGAGGATTATATATAATTTATAAATTTGTTATTTCATTCCATATATTACAGATGGCTAAAATGAAATATATTTGGGCTCAACCAAAGACACCTTTAAGACCAGGTGGTTCAATCACAGATCTACATTTATAATAGAAAAATTAAAAAAAAAACACAATACAAAATTGGCTAACCACGTCTGGAAATTGAAATCAAAATATGGTAAAGACACAGACATAACGTGAAGCATTGTAAAAACAGCCAAGCCTTACAACGGTGGACAAATATATAGACTGTGCCAAGAAAAATTAGAAATTATGATATTTCCAAATAAAGACGAACTGTTAAATGAAAAACAGAAAAAATGACTAAACAGAAACAGAAATTATGACTAAATGCATCTACACTAAGAAATACCTCTTAGGTTTCTACAACCATGAATGAAAACGTCATAATCCGTTTTAATTTAAACATTGCGCATTCATAAATTCCCTGCCACGTGAACGTTCAAATAAAATACCGTTACAAGAGCGTTCTTAAAAAGAAAAACGGTAAACGGTAAAATCAGTTATTAAAAATCGCCACATGGTAGAACACTGGGTAGCGAAATAACTCGTTTAAAAATAGAAAATATTCGAAAGTTCTACAATATAATTGTATGGAACATTTTTTAATACAAATTTGTACTGGTCTAACCCTATTAGGACCAAAAACTAAGTATCAATCAATCAATCAATCAATCAATCAATCAAACGTTATTTTAATGGATATCCATATTTGAGTAGATGTTCACTTTTTATTCCTTTGTGAAACAATATATTTATTTATATCCATCTATCGGTCTGTTTAATAAATAAATAAAAACAGAGCATCTACTCAAATATGAGTATCCAGTAAAAATGATGTGTCAACAAATAATTTAAAAATATGTTGGACTTAATCCATTCTTAATATATATATATATATATATATATATATATATATATATATAACATAGTGAGGATCCACGTATACTGTCTTAATATGTATAGGAAAGAATATTAAAAAGTTTTGAATTTAAAAATGTATTTTTGGATAGTATTTGTTTATCTTTATTATTCTATTTTATATTTCAGACCGCCCTCGGTGACTTGTTTCTGATGAAGGACCGAGGGTAGTCTGAAATATAAAATAGAATAATAAAAATAAACAAATACTGTCCAAAACTACATTTTTAAATTCAAAATCTTTTTAATATTCTTTCCTACATACATACATATATATATATATATATATATATATATATATATACCTCCATTAAATATATCGTATGCACTTAAATATAACGTCTCCTGTGGTAAATGATATTTTATCTAATGTCGGCTCTTTATTTTGTATAATAATATCTTCTAGAATATTCTAGTCTTTTCCCACATTAGCTGCTGCGTTGTATTGTTTTTTTTATTATCCCTTAATATTTATCTAAAGCTAATAATTGTACATTCATACATGAGTCTCTTATATACACATTTTATTTAAAAAAAATAAAGCCTCCTTCACTTGATACTGATATACATTATTTCGTTACAATTTTGAACGGAAATGTATTTCGTTTTGTCATTCACACACAAACTAGTTACCGATATACAAACACACACAACTAATCGCATCCATAAACTTACATTTAAAATAAGCATCTATTAGTTTTTTTACACGTGGCACACACATATAACCAAGCATAAGTTTTTCTAGATTTTAAAAATGATCATCAATTGCTTTATTAGCAGTATAGCCCGCCGTTGCTCGGGTGTAATGAAAGCTTTTATATATATATTACCGATTTTCTGCACTATTGTAAGAACTGCAACATTGAAACTTCTGAATATCGTCTCTTATGTCTTTGTCTATGAGTGTATCAAATTTGATTAAAATCGAACCACTCCTTCTATAACCCGATTTTTTCGATTATCGATTTTACGATATTTATCGGGGCTACCTCGACACAAAACCTAGCTAAGAACACTCGCAGACACTTATAGTACAACTGCGTAAATTTTCAAGAAAATCGGTTCAGCCGTTCCGGAGTCTATAGGTAACGGACACACATACACACAGAGAGACACACATACACACATACAGGCACACACATACACGCACATACACGGATAAGGTTCCATTTATAAATAAGTTTAGATTATACGTATCTGACCAATGAAATCAAACCTCAATCAACATACTGTCTCTGAATTTTTTAAAAATTAAAAGAAAAATTTCAATCATTTGTCTTTAATAATCTCTGAAGAAGCTTGTCAAAGTGAAACATGTTAGATCAAAGACACTTTTTCCTACTTGTTCTTTATATTCTATTCAAAACACACACACACACACACACACACACACACACACACACACACACACATATATATATATATATACCAATGTATATTTGGGCAGCAATCTTTCTATCAGTCATTTTCTATTAAATACGATCGACAAAGAAGATTTATTAATTTGTTTAAGGTTTTACCTACATCCTAATAATTTTCGGTTTTGTAGAAGTTAGGGAAATGTAAAAAGCGTATATAATTTTTTTTTCTTAATCGTTTCAGCCCCAAACATGGCAGTACCGCCACCGAGGCGCAGGGGGCTACATAATAGAGTAAAAGATTAAGCAAAAGGAGAGCGAAGAGAAAGACGAACCAGTTACAAGGGGTGTCCGACAAAGGGCAAGAGAAGGATGGGAATACAGGGGTGATGACAGTTGCGAATGTAGAGTGAGAAAGGAAAAGAACAATATACACTGGGTGATATAGAATGGACTGGAGTCAAGTGGATAAGAGATGGGAATTGACATTGCATTTAAATTCCTGGAGGTTGTAGCCGCCAGGAAAGTAAATATACAGAAGGGAGTTCCACTGGCGAGAAGTGTGAGAAAAGAAGCTGATGGAGTAGAATTGTCGGCTGCATTTGGTTGATTTAACTGTAAAAGGGTGGGACCTTGTTGCTAGTCTGGTTGCCTGAGTAAATTCTTGTGGGGGGAGCATCAGTTAGCTAAGTTTGTTGGAGCAGAAGTTATGAAAATATTTGTAGGGCAAGGAATTACTTTCCTGGCGTTTAGCATTACTTATAATGGTTATTACAATACTTATAATGGTTATTACAATAAGTTGTTGATTATTGTTTTATTTTTGTTACTGTGATGCCAACAATTGTTTATTCCTACTGAGACTGTGCGTTACTACCATATCCAGGGATTGAACTCACTAGATGACAGCAAACAATATCCATCGTCTAGAAGGACATCATTTGCAGCCTTTTATACTCAATGTCAGAATTGTTTTGTTATTTTGTTATAATTGCGGGTTCGTACTGCTTTTCATAATTTAATATTTCATTTGTGAAATGAGAATACTAGTACAGTATAAAAACGGGAACTTTTTAACAATCCAATAAAACCAAAAATGATGGGAGAAAAATATTTTATTCAAAGTAATCGAAACCTTGAAACATGCCATTTAAGAAACAATGATGGAATTTTCATTTTTTAAAAATTATGTCCTGTAGATGGCGTCCTCCTGTACGAATGCATTCTTGAAATCTGGTGTTGAGACAGTGACTAAGATTCCCTGTTCATTTTCAAAGAAATAAGCTCCGATGATCCCATGCAATGAAACAGCGCACCATACTGTCACCATAATAGTGTGTAAAAGGCGCTCATGAAATTCATTAGGATTTGTGTCTGCCCAATAACGGTAGTTCTGCTTATTCACGTAACATGTAAGATGAAAATGGGTCTCATCTGACATCCACTTCGGAATTCATCTTGATCCATGGTTATTGAAATGGCAGAATGTTTACTTTACTGTTTCGCGGTGCTGCCACTTGCTCATGTCTGCCAATACACACCTCAAAAATTCTCCTTTTTTTGAGTCACCCTATATAATTTCGAAATATTTTCTCATCTCTCTTTTTTAGCCCATCGCTCAAAGTGAAGGCTACCGAAGACCCCCCCACCCCGCCCCCCCCCCCAGCATCGCACTCTGTTCTTGGTTGGTTAGTTGTCATTGATACTCCTTTAACTTGTGCTTTTAACATGGGTTTTAGGGGTGTAACTCTACGCAAACCCTTTTATCCTCTGGGCCAGGTGGTCCACCTCCAGGCTAGTTGTTTTGAATTGAGTTTTTTTTTTCTCTTAGACCGGTTGCCATCCAAAGCTATATAACCCATTCCGTCTTGCTGTATACCCATAGCTGGGAGTGGGAAGTAATGGGATCATACCTTTCCCAAGGGTATTAGCACGTAAGTGAATGTAATGAACCTGACTGGAATTTGAACTCTGCTCTGTCGCTATCTATTACTTTGCTGTGCCGCTATCTTGGTTGATATAAATGTTATTACAGACACAAAGTTTCAACTAAGTACCCATTAGTTGTCATCAGGGTTTCCCTTGTTTGGATAAAACGTTGTGTCTGTATAACGTCTGCGTCAGTCAAGATGAGAATAATGGTTCGAAATAATACAAATATATCAGAATGATTAATAAGAAACGAAAAAAGGAAATAATATTTACACCAGGATCTCGACAAGAACGGCGAAGCTCGAACTGTTGCTCTAGATATTTCCAAATCGTTTGACAGTCTGGCTTGCTAGCCTTCTACACAAGCTGCGGAGCTATGGTATAACTAGACAATTGTTTGACCTAATCCAGTCATTCCTTTCAAATTGCTCAATGAAAGTAGTATTGAACGGACATGCCTCCCAATACTATCATAGGAACGCGCGTGTACCTCAAGGCTCTATTCTAGGTTCTACGCTTTTCCTGATCTACATCAACGATCTCCCCGATGTAATAAGATCCCAAGTAGGCATATACGCTAACGACACTACGGATTACTCTCGCCTCGATCAAACATCTGCCGTGGTTGACAAAGCAAACCTCGCTACTGAGCTTGGTGGACTGGGGTAAGAAATGGCTCGTGAATTTTAATACTTCCAAAACGAATCTGCTATCTATTAACCATCACAGACAATCGCTCCTACCTCCCATTAGCATGGATCAGACTAGTCTCTCCCTGAAAGCAATACACTGCGCCTCCTAGGGTTAATTCTCACAACAGACCTCAAGTGGAAGTAGAATCCATAGCTAAATCCGCTGCTAAGAAGGTCGGTTCTGTGTAGGGCCAGGAAATTTTTCCTGTCTGAAACCATCTTGCACATATATAAATTTACCATTGAATAATGCTGCCATATATGGTCGGGTGCCCCTGCTATCCACCTAGGGGTCCTTGACAAAATCCAACGGAGAATCTGTCATGTGATCGATCCCGACTTGGCAGCTCAGATACAGTCACTGGCGCAATATGGCTTCCCTGTGTCTCTTCCACAAATACTTTCACGGCTTCTGCTCCGATGAACTTAGCTCTCTGGTGCTCCCTATATGTGGATTTCCTTTAGCGACATGATTGGCAACTAGGTCCCACTCTTTTACTGTGAAACCAATAAAATGTAAACTCAAATTCTACTCCATTAGCTTCTTTTCTCACAATTCCCGCCTGTAGAATTCCTTTCTGTTTACTTGCTTCCCCGACAGCTACAATCTCCAAGAATTTAAATGTAAGGTCAATAGTCATCTTCTATCTCACTAACTTGCATCCTTTCTCTCCTGCTCCTTTATCCGTTCACTTTACTCTCATCAGTATTCTCATCTTTCTCTTACCCACTTCCTGACACTCCTATAACCTGTTACTCTTTCTCATAACTTTCCTCCTATGTAGCACCAGTTTCAGTAAACTGTCTTGCTTGGAGTGATAGGATTATAATATATATATATATATATATATATATATATATATATATATATATAGAATACTTTTGAAAACAACTATAATTTTTCTGATCGGCTCAAGTGATGAATTGTGAGCATAAAAGGTGTTAAAACTTTTGAGAGAGCAAGCGTTGATCATATACGTAAGTCAGGGGCAAACTGCGTCCTTGCAACACCTGCAGCCCAATTTGTTTTCAGGGTGGCACACCTAGTTTCATGAAGAATAACGTTTATTAATGTTATTACCTTTCGTGATCACTTGTTCACTCACACACTCTTTCATGTGTAACCACATACATAAACAATGATGAAGTACAATCTTTATTGAATTTTGCAACTTTTCGTGGGCATCATTTTAAACCATTGGCGATACTCACTAAGGAAGATCATACGCGTAAACTTCTCTTTTGTTTCAGAAACAGGAAAGAAATTATTTTTCTCTAGAGAATGAATATATTTCTTTTAGAAATATTGTTAAATTAATTAAATAAATAAATTAAAAACAAATCACACACAACAGTGTGTGTTAATCACTCTCTCATAAGTGATAATATTATAGCAAGTTTTCAGTTTTTTAGAATTATTACAGAAGGAATCTTTTATCCGAAAGGAAAAAAGTCGAGATTTGTCCCAAATCTCGAGACAGATGTTTATGTGCATGGTGTTTGTGGTTAAATTTTTTTTTTAATCGTATCACCCCGAGCAAGGCGGTAACGCCACTGATGTGCAGGGGGCTACGTAATAGTGAAAAGATTGGGAGAAAGAAAGCCGGAAACCACATCCTAAACAGGGAACAAGGGATGAGCCTCTACACCTGTTCAATAGACGTGGGTGGAGTGTGAACCGGGCGATAGTTTAGTCTATCGGTTTCTTTAATGTAAAATCACTTTGATTTTTTTAGTAGTGTAACCCGCCTTATGATGATCGGTGCCACATGCAGCCCACTGTTCGAAAAAGATTTCCCATGTCTGGTCGTTTTTTATAATCATTTCCCCCCAGGCAAGGCAGAAATGCCACAGAAATGCAGGGAGTTACACACACACACACACACACACAGAGAGAGAGAGAGAGAGAGCGAGAGAGAGAGAGAGAGGGAGAGAGAGATGTAGAAATGAAAATAACACTGTCATCTCATTTTAACAGATATACAGGGAGCGATGGATAAATTGTCGTCTGAATAACGCAAAAAATGAAAATAACACTGACATCTCATTGCAACAGATATACGGAGTGTGATGAATAAATTGTCATCTAAGCGAAGAAAAAACTGAGATAAAACTTACATCTCATTTTAACAAATATATTTACCAAATTACACAAAATCCTGTAATACTAAAGAGTAAATTTATTCAATAAAATCATCATAGGCTTTAACCATGGCCTCCAAACTACATCAGAATGTCATGCAACTCTTCTTTTTCTGTTTAAGATTGTAAATGCTGTTATGATCCTTGCCTTTGGTTCATCTTTGGTGTTACAAGGAGTTTGTTGGTCTCTTTCTTAACTGCACTCCCCACACATAATAATCAAGGGAGTTGCAGTTTGAGGAGTTATGCATGATGTGGTCGCCTAAATGGTCTGCTATGACTGCACAGTCCGGTTGCCAGACATAGCGTCTTCAAGCAGCCACTCATTTGACCAAGAGAAACACTGCCCCCTCAAAGCACTGCCTTCTCAAATTATGCCTCCCTGATGAATCTGAGGCCCTTGGAAAGATGAATAGAGGCATAACGTCGCCATCATTAGCGATCATTTTAAACACCTTCGTAATTACCATTAGACCCATTAAAACCTTTTCGAATCCTCTGCACTGTCCGCACGTTGACACCCAAATACTTTTAAATGTTCGTATTTGAGCTTCCGGCACAAATGCCGATTTCTGAAGGACTAAATTGCCTCCTGGTGCACTTTTACTCATAGAAGGTGCCACCTAAGCCTACAATACTGTGCAATCAAAAACATAAAAAAAACAAAAAACAAATAATTCGCCTAACCAAAGAAATATCCATGAGCCATCTTTAGAGAGGTTGACATAAAACTCCGCTAAGTAACGGCATAATAAATTTATGTCAACATAAGATAAAATCGTCGCTGATGGTGGATGTTTTTGTGTTACCGTCTTTATAATCTCTCTGAAGATGGCTCATACGAGCCGAAAGCTTAGAGTCAACTTAATAAAAAATGATCCAAATGTTGGAGAATTTTTGTCTTTATTTTCAACTGAAATTGAAGCCAAAATACGATTACGGCTCATGATTAAACTTAATAGACATTCATTGTCTCTTATATTTAACTGCATATGTTTACAAAATTATTTGGTGCCTTGATACACTATATATATATATATATATATATATATATATATATATATATATATATTGTAATTTTGTTATTACAATGGTTTATAAAAGCATTATATCTTTACACAAAAATTTTCTTGTTTCAGAACAATACTGTTCTTCATCAGGTGATATTTTAAAATAAATGGTGAAAATGATTTATTTAGAAAATATAAGATGAATTTATGGATATTCAGAAAATTAGGGAATGGTAGTTGGAGAAGATGCTTGTAGGTGTGTCAGTATTGTTCTATCAAAAATGAGAATTAGGTTCGGCTATGAAGTTGAAGATTTGGGTCATGAATGGCAACAGAATAGCCTGATGTCATGCGATGACACTTTTTCATTTTGTCTGGGTAAGATACATCGTGGGACCATACATTATTTAAATGGTTAGACAATAGTTTTTAACAGCAGGTTAGATTTATTTATTTTTTTTTTAATTTGATTTTGTACTAACTCATGAATTAAGGGGAACGGAATGTTTAGGTTAGAATTGTAATTAAATAAGTCATATTGTAGGTATAAAAGCCAAATAAGTATAGTGTGGGTCATTTATTTTAGGAAAATAATTTTTAATTTTTACGTTGTACTGGAACATAAGTTATAAATGAACAATTAAAATTTAGAGAAAAATATTTTTGATGTTTACATAAAACCGTCAGTTCATCTCTATGATTCAGTAATACTTTATTTTTAGGGAAACTTAACATCTGCAGCGTTTCATTCAGGCACAGAGGGCAGATGTCATAGAATGACTTACAAATTCTTGTTTTTTCCAAAATTTTCTTTATGTAATAATTTATAAGACTGTGCTGAAAAAAAGTAAAAAAAAAAAAAAAGAAAAGAAAAGAAAAACAACAAATTTATAAAGGTCGTGATCGTCTCC
>JBBBDQ010000548.1:8172500-8177500 GCA_037127315.1 Ascarosepion bandense | reverse complement strand
TTTGTCCTCATTTTCGATGATATTGTCCAGCATTCACTGCCGTATTGAAGAACTGACTTCACGTAGCAGTCTAGCACTCTTTTCTTCGTTTCTATTGAGATTTTCCTGTGTGTTAGTATTTTGCTCATCTTCTGGAACGCGTCCTTTGCCATGCCAATTCGCCTTCGGATCTCCGTGTCGCACTTTTCCATCTCCTGTTAGAACACTTCCTAGGTACTTAAATTCTTGGACTTGTTTGATTCTGTTATCCCCTACCTGTATTTGGCATTTTGGGTTGTATCTTTTGCTGATGACCATGCACTCAGTTTTCTTAAAGTTTATTTGTAGTCCTTTCTTGTCACTCTCCACTGCTACTTTCTGTGTGAGATCTTGCAGTTTCCTTTCCGTGTCCGCAATCAGTACTGTATCGTCCGCATATCTTATGTTGTTCAGGTTGTGGCCTCCAATAACAAATCCTTGGTGTGTCATCTAGGGTCCTCAAAATATTCTCGCTGTATAGGTTGCACAAATCCGGTGAAAAGACACATCCTTGTCTTACGCCTTTTTCTATCTTTGTGTATCTACTGAGGTCGTTACCTGTCCGTATGCAGGCCGTTTGCTGCCAGTAGAGATTCTTGATTATTCTTATGTCTTTGCCGAAAATGTCGAGGTTGCCTAGCATTTCCATCAATTTATTCCATACTAAAATAATTTAAATATTAACTCATTCATCAAGTTAACTGAAAAGTCTCAAGTACATTATGGAGGATCGTAAGTGACATAATTTAATGCCTAGTAAAGAAAATGTGTAAATTGAAAAATTAAAATTTACCTTAAGACCTGTGCGTGCGTGTAAAGTTTCAGATATAACTCAAAATATATTTGTAAAACGACAATATTAATAGACAAAAGGGCAAACTTATTCTAGCCGACGTGTTTCGTCTTCTAAAAGACTTTTTGCAACAAGTATTTATATACAAAATTAAGCATGTTGTGATAAGTTTTCAAATTTAAAAAAAATTAACAGACACTCAAATCTCTGAGGAAGCTTGTTAAAATGAAACTTGTTCGATTAAAGACACTTTCCTTCTTTTTCTTACTTCTTCTTTACTTATATATATATATATATATATATATATATATATATGAATAGAATAAGTAAAGAAGTAAAGTTATAAGTTATTTATGATAAGTAAAGTTACTTATAAAAAATGTGTAGCGGTATATATATATATATATATATATATATATATATGTACCTCTACTCATTTTTGATAAGTGACTTTTAAATTGAATTTTTAAAAATAACAAAGTTTTCTTGAAACTTTTATTTTAGTTTTAATTGAAAGTTAAATGATTAAATTTACTATTTCCAGTAAGCAAAGTACTCTGGTGCATTTCAAACAGAAATTATATTGATTAGAATTTTTCAGTTTTATTTTTATTCTTTAAATTCTCCTGCCAGTTTTGAGCTATCGACATATTTGTAAACAAAAGTAAATTCTCGCTTTTATAATCTTGTAAAAATAAATATACATCTGTGACACATTATTTCTGGAAAATTAGCAAATCTAATATTAAATTAATCTGATTTACACAAGCATTATTTATTTATAGCATGAAATTTAGAATGAAACTATTTCTTAATCATAGAGTTGAACTGTCCGCCATAATTGAAATGTGTTGACAGCTCGCAAATGCGAAATAAGGTAAGTGTATGGCGGTTACAAGTAACATAATTGGACAAATTTTTTTTTAGGTGGGGCGGGTAAATGGAAGAAACCCTGAAACACATGGCCTTTTAATGAACACATAGAAATTACCATACAAAAAAAAGTGACTTCAAATACACACAAAAAATATTAAAAATTATTTTAAAAATACGAAGGTACAACGATTTGTATTAATTTTTTTAATTTTCGATTGGTAAATGTAATCTTCACTTTCTAAGTTTATAAAGTAACTCCAACAAATCTTTGAAGTATTCTTAAAATACTTTTGAAACTTTATAAATTACTATAATTAAAAAAAAATAAAAAATAAAAAAATAAAAAAACAATTCTTTTAAGATTTCAACGATTTGTATTAAAATTTTTAATTTTCGATTAGTAAATCTAATCTTCACTTTGTAAGTTTATAAAGTAACTCCAACAAATCTTCGAAGTTTTCTTAAAATATTTTTGAAACGTTATAAATTACTATAATTAAAAAAAACAAAAAAAAAAAACAATTCTTTTAAGATTTCATTATTAATCGAAAATATTTTTACTTCAGTATATAATGTCCTTAATTCATATTATTTATTAAAAGAATTAAAAGCTTATCAAATTAGATAATGTTACAGTTATTTTGCATTTTTTATGTTACTATTCGCCGCAGATTTTCGGAAATAAAAGCAAAATGTTAAAAAATAATAACAGATGATTTATATTCCCTACTAAGTTCTCCGTTTAATTAATAAAATCAATTTTCGCAACAAAATTTAATTTCTTAAAATTTTATGAGTTTACGTAACCGATTTAAAACTATTTTTACTAATATTCTTAAAAATAATAATTTTAAAAATAATTTCATTCATTTGTGAATGATTCCTGAAAGTTTAATTAAAATCCGACAATTATTTGATTTTTGAAAGAATTTCCATAATAATGTGTTTGTCACCGGAAAAAAAAAAACTGAGTTATATAATATTTCGTTTTCCATTGTAAACTCTCGTAAAGATTTGGTTACCCGCTAACTACAATAAAAACAAGATTTTTGCCAATATATATTTGTCATCCATATACAAGCTTGCATCGTTGTATCACAGCTCATCAGTGTGGCTAGACATCCACCTGCTTATATATATCCAAATGAATGAGGAACGAAGAAAATATTTACAACATTCAAAACAGTAATTTAAAACAGTTCTCGGTATAGAAATAGAGCTATGAGAATTTAATATAATTATATTTAAGGACATGTACATGCTCTAAAATATAATTTATTATATATATATATATATATATATATATATATATATATATATATATATATATATATTTTTTTCCTCCTGTCCTTTGGGTTATTTTTTTTTCTAATGTCTTAATGTAAAATACTTAAGAGTAGGTATATCAATATATAAGTTGGCGTCATTTTAGACGGCATATCGATATAAATATTTTGCCGTCATTTTTTACGGCACGAATATATGTACGAGTGGGCCACTCGTATATACATGTATTCGCAGTTTTTTGTTCTCCAGCACACAAATGAAATAATTTGGGATTCGATTATAGCTTTGCTTGGTAACTTTATTTGACCATTATTTATTATTGATTACTTAATTATTATTTGTAGTTTATGATTATGGTTATTGTATTTATATGTGTAGTCATAGTCGGTTTATTTTTTCATTATTTGCTTAATTTTTCGCTTCTGAGTGTTAACCTCAATGTCCAATTTTATATTTGCATACACTCTTTCCCTGATATTCAGGGCTTTAACCCATAAATATAACATATTTTAAAACAATGTTTTTATCATATATATATATATATATGATAAAAACATTGTTTTATATATGTTATATTTATGGGATAAAAATATTAAAATTTTAATATAATGTTATATTTATGGGTTAAAATAATAATAATAATAATAATAATAATAATAATAATAATATATAATAATAATAATATATATATATATATAGTCATTCTCAGACAGTCCTACTTCGCTGTATCACTGCTAATCAGTACAGTTAGATATCCCATTGCTTCTAGCCCGACCAAATATTTTCATACTTAACACGTTATATATATATATATATATATATATATATATATATATATATATATATATATATGAGTGAACATTGAAGTCAACACTCAGGGACAACAGGCATGAAACAGTCTGTCGCCCATGAGTGTTGACTTCAATGTTCACTCTTTTATATTTGCATACGCTCTATCTCTGATATTGAGCACTTTATGCTATCAATATAGTACACCTTAAAATTATATTTATTCATATATATATATATATATATATATATATATATATATATATATATATATATATTAATACTTAGTTTTTGGTCCTAATAGGGTTACACCAGTGCACATTTGTATTAAAAAGTGTTCGATACAATTATATTGTTGAACTTTTTAATATTTTCCATTTTTTAAACGAGTTATTTCGCTACCCAGGTTTCTACCATGGGTATTGTCTTTAGACGATTTATAATAACTATTATTAATCACTTGAAGACATCACTCATGGTAGAAACCTGGTTGTGAAATAATAAAACTATATATATATATATATATATATATATATATATATATATATATATATATATATTATTTATTATAAATTGTAGTTTAGAACATGTATAAATTAATATATATATTTTCATTTGTAAACAATTAATTTCACGACCAAGGTTTCTACTTTTCCGTGTCTTCAGGATATTTACAATAATTGATTGTCGCGTAATAACTCGTTTACAAATAAAAAATATTCAAAAGTTCTACAATATAATTGTATTGAACACTTTTCAATGCAACTGTGTACTGGTTTAATTTAATTATGACCAAAAACTAAATTATAAAATAATTAATATATATATATATATATATATATATATATATATATATAATTTCTCAGACAGTCCTACTTCGCTGTATCACAACTAATCAGTACAATTAGATATCCCATTGCTTCTCGCCCGACCAAATGTTTTCATACTTTAACACGTGCATGACCATAACATTGCAACATATAAAAAAATCAATTTTGGATAACTTTCACGATCTAATAACCGCTAGCAATTTGTCAACCGTTATATTTGAAGCAAGAAAAATAATTTACAATAATTTTTAGCACACAGTTTTGCGGTTAATGTTTGTTACCATAATTCACACCCCCTGAAAATGAACTACGAAGGAGATTGAAAGTACTTGGGTTCATTGGGAAATGAATGACAATAACATTTGTCAACGTTACAGCTCATTTCTGACATGTTTCAATTATAATAC
>JBBBDQ010000548.1:8105000-8170000 GCA_037127315.1 Ascarosepion bandense | reverse complement strand
GTTTGAAATGCAAAAGAAAGGAAGAAAGAAAAAAGAAGAAAAGATAAAAAGAGACATAAAATGAAGAGAAAAAAGAAATGAATAATAATAAAAAAACAAACAATGTAGAAAAGGATAAATTGATAATTTACAGAAAGTGAAACAAGTTAAGTTGAAAAAAAAAAACAATGAAATAAATATTTAAAAGTACGAGAAAGAAAAAAATATAAGTAAATAAATATGAATTATAAACAAGATAGAAAGAAAACGAAAATAAAAAAAAAGAGGGAAGGCATGAGCAATTGAAAGGAAGTGATAGAAACGAAAGAATAAATATTAAAAAGAGAGAAAAAGAGAGAAAAAAAGAGAAAAAAGAGAGAAGAAAAACAAAACCGTTTAAAAGAAGAAAATAATATAAATTTAAGAAAAAGGAAAAAAATAGTGTGAAAAGAAGATAGAATTGAAAAATATTCCTCGTAAAACAAAACAATGATCAATAAAAAAGAAAGAAAGACTAAAAAATAGAAAATAAAAATAAAAAAGGGAAATGAAAGCAAAACTAATTTTTCTAAAAACAACTCGACTAAAAAAAGATAAATGAAAATAAATTGATGAAATAGCAAGAAAATACGTAGAAGAAGGAGAAAGAAAGAAAGAGAGAGAAATAAATAAATAAAAAGACAGAAAGAAAAAAAGAAAGAAAGAAAGAAAGCGAGAGAGAAATAAAAAGAGAGATAACGAAAGAGAGAGAAAGAAAGAAGGCGAAAGAGATAGAAAGAAATAGAAAGAAAGTGAGTGAAAGAAAGATAAAGAAAAAGAAAAAGAGAAATGAAGAAGACACAGAGAGAAAGAAAGAGTGAGAGAAAGAAAAATAGAACAGAAAATAGAAAGAAAGAGAGAGAGAAAGAAAGAAAGAAAAAGAGAAACAGAAAGAAAGAACGAAAGCGAGAGAAAGATAGAAAGAGAGAAAAAAAGAAAAAAAGAAAAAAAGAAACGGAAAAAAGAAAGAGAGAGAGAGAAAGAAAGAAAGAAAGAGTGAGAGAAAAAAAGAAAAAGAAAAACCGTAAGAAATAAGGAGGGAAAAAGAAAGAAAATGAGAAACAGAAAGAAAGAAAGAAAGAAAGAGAGGCAGAAAGAAAGAGAGAAAGAAAATTAAGAAAGAGAGGAGGAAAGAAAGAGAGAAAGGAAGATATCTGAAAAAAGGTGAGGTGAGGTTTTAATTCCTTAAAAACTCAACAGGTAAGAAAAAAATGAAGAACAATAATAAAATGTGATGAAAAAGAAGAAGGAGAAGAAAGGAGCAGGATAGAAAAAAGAGAGAAATACATATATATATATATATATATATATATATATATATAGAGAGAGAGAGAGAGAGAGAGAGGGAGAGAGAGAGATAAATAAAAAAGACACCCTAGCAAAAATCAACTGCTGATATGAAGAAAGTTACATAAATGAAAAAGACAAGAATCGGTTGAGTTGGTAGAGGGCGCATCACTTAAGCAAAATAAATAAGACGTAATGAAATTACTCGTCCCACTAAACGAAAATAGCCCCCGCCCCCTAACAACAAGAGCAACAACAACAATAAACAAACAAAAACACAAACACACTTAAAAGAAACACACACACACACACACACACACACACACACACACACACACACATATATATATATATATATGAACGAATAATTGCGTTGAATGTGATGGCGAAAGCTTTATCTCACAAGCGGTTGGTGCATTGCTCTCTTTTGTCTTCCAAAGTTAAATCAATGTTCTTTTAGCGCGAAGAGTTTTCCCTGCTTTTTTTTTTCTGACTTTGTTACATTTTTTATTATGTTTAATGTATTTTTTTTTTACCTTGCTATTTCTATTTTAAAATTAATTGACAAAAGTCAGGTTGAATTTGTACAATTCCTCAAAAGAAACAAGCGAAGAAAAAAATATGTGAAAAGGAAAAAAAAAAAAATTTTTCCTCTCTTTTCCTGGATCGCAATTTTTGGATAACGACGAATTACTTCTAAACCGACTTCTCGCTCGAATGCCGTCGAGAAACTACGAGACGAAAAGAAGATTTTTAGTTTTTATAAATATCTGGACGACAGCTTTATTTTAATGAGTAACTTTGAATGAAGAAGAGTTTCGAGAACGAACAAAATGAATTGGAGACAAGAATAAAACATCAATAAAATAATAAAAAACAAAAAACAAAACAGGAAAACAAAATTCTTGGTAGTTGTACTTGATAATCTTTCTTGAATTTTTCAGATGAAGTACTTACACGATTCTTTATATTTTTTAAAAACATGTCTTAATTTTTGTTGTTTTAAAGCTAGCAGTGAATGCTGGACAATCTCTCAACGGGTGAGGAAAATGGAGGCAACAAAAATGTGGTTCTACAGAAGGATACTGAAAATTCTATGCCGAAGCGTTTAAGCTTGAGTTTTGTTTAACGACATATCAACCGCTGTAGGTTATTTAATGCCAAAAAGATGTGTTTTTTATTTTTTTAATTGTTCGGTTATTGTGAGAAGGTATATTTAGTCAGATTTTGATGGAAAATGTTTTTTTTTAAAAGAAATCTCAAGTGGTCTTCTGGTTTTATATTTTTGAAAAGCAGTTATTCCCCACCCCCAAAAAGTTGTTGGTCATATTTTTTCTTTCGATTTTCTTCCAAAATGTATGACTGGTAATATCTTCTTCTTCAAAAAAAATATTTCTAGAATTTTTACTATAAAAGTATATTTTTATACATTCATAGCGTTTTGATCCCAGTTTGTGGGTAACTATTTAGCCAAAGCTTGGATTCTAACAGGTGCTACCATCCCGTGTCAGGGTGAACGTGGGAATAACATCAACTAAGTGGTGGTTTCATGCTCCTCAGAACTTCCCAGTCAGATGTCTTGCTGCCGGATGCAGTTTATCGTCATGTCCAGGACGGCATGACAAAGAGAAGTGGAAAGAAAACGGCAAAAAAAACAAAACAAAACAAAAAAAAACACATGCTCAGAATCAGGAACAGACCACTGAAATTCCTTTCATACTTAATGCGGAAAGAGGGCTTGGAAAACTTAACCTTCACGTGGCATATTGCAAGCAAGAGAGACAGGGGAAGTAGCGAGCCGCCAACCTGACGAGCTTTTGTGAATGGATCGAGGAGCGATAGCCTTAGCTTAAGATGAAACACTGCCGAGACCCATGAGAGACTGGAAGTTTATAAGAGACCAGATGGTCCATGTCCTGAAGGGACGCGGCGCAGAAAAAAGATTAAGCTGATATATTCTCAGGTTTGAAGTAATAGATAGCGGCTCGGATTTGAGTAGAGTTCGAATTCTAGTCGTGTTCGAATTCCAGTCGAGTTCATTGCATTCACTGGCATGTCAACACCTTTGGAAAGATATGAGCTCATTTTTTATTGGGGGGTAAAATACATCTCATGTGAAAAATTCTTTTCGTCCTCTGTTAGTTTTTCTGCGTCGTATTTGCAACATGACGACCACCGTTGTCATGTAACTAAATCGCCGATTAACGCCTTTTCATCTGCTTTTCCCTTCAAATGAGTCATTCAAAAATGCCAACTGCACATTGCAATGTTGCACACAAAGGAGTTGTCTGGTTGTTATTTCTAAGATAAAAAGTTTTGAATTCCACAAGTCACAGAAGCTAATATTTTAAAGGCTGTCATGAGTTTAGTCAGGCTCTTTTAAATTTCCATAAAAGTTCATTTTTCATCGTGAGTGGATCTATTGCTCCGATCTTATGGATAAGTTTTAAGAAATTTAACATAGACTAAATGTACTTTTGTCCAACACTGTAAGATATTAAAAGACGGAAACATCAACCTAAGAACTAAGGTCATGTTCCTAAATAGTCTTGTCAGATTGTGACTTTCATATCCATGTCATACGTAACGTTCAACTTATTTCAAAATGTCTAAACTTATAAGGCTATATAGAACCATTTTCTCAGATTAATGGTTAAAATAGGTTCAAGCAAATGTAACTTTAAGTTTTAAAGAAATTAATCCTTCACCCGATCTCAAAAACTGGTGCTACAGAATTAGAAAGAACTTTACCAAATTACAAAACCCACATTGCTTGAAGAATTCCAATGGCAGCAATAACTAAAATGGATAGCGCATATAACTCGAAGAGAAAATAATGGCAAAATCAAAATGTTGAGCGACAACAGTTAGTCAACTTGACACATTTATTTTCCTGTAAAACTGTTTTAAGTGAAAGATATAAATGTCAAGTAACAGTAAAGCAAATTTTCATAAAAGTCTATTTTTTAATGAGAGCAGCTCTATTGCTTTGATCTTCTAGATAAGGTTTAATAAATTTAGTATAAGAGATCAGAAAATTGAACATAGAAAAGGCTGAACAAAGGGTACTTTCGTCCAACACTATAAATAAATAAAAGACCAAAACATTAACTTCAGAGCTCAAATCATATTCTTAAATAGCCTCGTTAGATCTAAACCCTCATATGAATATCATCTCACTTGTTCGGAAATGTCTAGATTATCAACTACATTTATTTATTTTAATCAATTCACCCCAAGCAAGGAGATACGTCCACTAAGACGCTAGTTATTACTGGGAATGAAAAAGAAGGAAAAGACTTTACAAGGAAATGGAAACCCAGTCTTAAGCAGGAAACAAGTATTTTTTATTATCAATGATTATAAATGGCTTCAAGTGATTGAATCTTTTAAATCTTAAAGAAAACAACACTTCATTAAACCCAACAGACTGACATGACAAAATCAGAGAAACCTTCTTTTGCAAATACCAAAAACAACATCACTTTAAAACTTCCAATGTCAGCAACAACTAAAATGGATAGCACATATAACTCAAAATGAAAATAATAATAGCAAAATCAAAATGTTGACCTTTACATTACCTAAAGCAAAAAGGTTAGGAAGGAAACTCCTATCAATACTAGAAAAAAGCAATAACAACTAGTTGGCCCGAGTTGTCTATTTTCCTGAAAAATTGTTTTAAGAAAAAGATCTTATGAATTCCAAACAATGCTAACTGTTCAGTCAATGAATGCTGAATGTTTCCTTATAAGGAAAAGGCTAACAGGTTGAGAATTGTTTACACAAAATTCTTGGAACCGGAAGTGCTTCAGTTTTCAGATTTTGGAATATAGGCTTTTTAATTTGTAGATCTGGGTGCCTAGTTCGAATTTCGGTTGAATTCCTTGCATTACACTTACGCACAAATACCCTTGGGAAAGGTATTAATTCGTCTCTTCCCTCCAGTTATGGATTAAATAATAAGACAGATTGGATTCTGTAGCCTTGGCTAGCAACCAGTCTACCACAGAAAGTAATGGCAACCTACTGCGGGATAATCTTCTGCCCAGTCAGTCATGTGTCTTTCGAGACATGATCGCCCCAAGCATGTATCACGTATGGCAGTTAACTGACTGAATTTGTATGTAGCATCTATAAAATGGGGCAGCTTGAGGCTGGAACCCAAGCATAAACATGATATTCCTTTGCATTTCATAACACAGCTTATACACATACCCTCAAAGTAGTTTTACACAAAAGTTAATACATTTTGTGCACATGCAGATGCAGGTAATAACGCTAGTCATGTAAGCTCACGCGGATTTTTAAATGGCGAAATTAAGGTTTCACATAAAATTAATATTTTGCACGTGTACATAAATCAAGATAATACATTTTTTTAAATAGTTTCACCTCAAGACAGTCAGGACCGCCATTAATGCGCAGGGGTTACAGTGAGAGAAAAGACAGGGTACAGGATATTGAGGAAAGGATAAAAGATGAACGGGATTCAAGAAGATAGAAGATAGCGATTGACGTTGCCTGTTAATCTTTAGAGATTGTGGCTATCAGGGAAAAGACAAGACTGGGTACAGTGGGTATTGAAGAAAAGATAAAAGATGAACGGGATTCAAGAAGACAGAAGATAGGGCGATTGACGTTGCCTGTTAATCTTTAGAGATTGTGGCTATCATGGAAAAGACAAGACTGGGTACAGTGGGTATTGAAGAAAAGATAAAAGACGAACGGGATTCAAGAAGACAGAAGATAGCGATTGACGTTGCCTGTTAATCTTTAGAGATTGTGGCTATCAGGGAAAAGACAAGACTGGGTACAGTGGGTATTGAAGAAAAGATAAAAGATGAACGGGATTCAAGAAGACAGAAGATAGCGATTGACGCTGCATTTAAAATTTTGGTGATTGTAACTATCAGAGAAGCAAGTAATCGGAAGGGAGTTCCACAGTTGGAAAGTGTGAGAAAAGAAACTATAGGAGTAGAAATGCCGGTTACAGTTAACTGTTTCACCAGCAAAAGGGCGGGACCAAGATGCTAATCTAGTAGCACGATTAAAGTTATGTGGTCGGGACACCATGGAGAAAAGCTCGTCAGAAAAGTTACCATATAAATATTTGTAAAAAATGAAAGAGGGAAATCTCTGAGAGAGTGATTGCTGTCGAAATGCAAGGTCAGGATCGATTACATTATAGATCCTTCTTTGGATTTTTTCAAGAACATCGAGATGAATAGCACTCGACCAGATACCCCCAACAGTATCCAATGGACGGACGTACGGTAGATTTATAAATGTGAAAGATGGATTATGATGTGAAAAACTTCCTGGCACGACACAATGACCCAACCTTCATAAGAGTAGATGCTTTGTTTGTTTGTTTGTTTCGAGGTTTAACGACCTATCAATCCGTATGGGATCATTTAAGGTCATAACCAATGATTTTTGGTTCAGGTTATTTTATTTTTACAACGTTTTTATTTTCGAGTATCAAGATTCATTGTGATTTGTTTTTTTTTTTTAAGGGCAAAGCCCCCAAGTCCTACCCTTGTTATTTAACAATATCATAACTGGAGGGAAGGGTCGGATTATTACCTTTCCCAAGAGTACCACTGCTTCAGTGAATGCAGGGTATTTAACTGGAATTCGAACTCGGCTCACCGATTTCTCTTTCCGAGCCGATATCCACTACACCACAACGCAACGCACATCCGTCACTATACGCTTACAGCACCTGGTATTCCCAAGCGGTCACCCATCTAAGTACTAACCAGGCTCAACGTTGCTTAACTTCGGTGATCGAGCGAGAACCGGTGTATTCAACGTGGTAGGCCGTAAGCCAAGAATAGATGCTACTATAGATTTGATGTAGTCGTTCCACTTCAGGTCGGTTGAAAAAGTGAAGCCAAGGAAGCGCAGAGTGTTGCTCTTCAAGAGACTAGCATCAGTCCTGCTGATAGTGAGCAGGGAAGTTTGTCTATGGTGCTTAAAGGAGAACAGTTTAATTTGGGAGGCATTAAAGTTTACAAGCCCCAGTTAACCATTGGTTGGAGATCCTTTTAAAGAGCAGCAGCCAGGTTTACTTTTTCAGCTCTGATGGATTTGCTATTGAAACAGGAGTAAATGGTATGTTTCATCTGTATAAATACCTACGTGGGAATCGATACCATCAGGAAGATGATTGATGAAGATCAGAAACAGCATACGACTCAGGATAGAGCCTTAGGAGACACCCACATTTGTATGAAAGGATCTGAAGATGAACTGATAAAAACAACCTTTATTTCATGATTGTGTAGCTCTAGAGTTTGAATAGAAGACCAGCATGCCAAATCCTGTCAAATGCCTTTAAGATATCTAGAGCCACAGCTTGATCTTCACTTATCAAATGCTTGTTATAATATTCAGTGATGGTCGATAACACATGAGAGGTAGACTTGGCGAAATGCAAGCCATATTCTTTGTCTGAGAGTAGGTTGTGGAAGTAATATGCTTAACCATTTCAGCACTCCACCCACGTCTATTGAACGGGTGAAGAGGCTCATCCCTTGTTTCCTGTTTAGGATGTGGTTTCCGGCTTTCTTTCTCTTTTCCAATCTTTTCACTCTTACGTAGCCCCCTGCACATCAGTGGCGTTACCGTCTTGCTCGGGGTGATATGATTAAAAAAAACAGCGTGAAACAGTCAGTCACACTGCAGCGTTGTTTACTATGTCCTCACTGCTCATTTCCTCATCCTTATTTCTCGATAATGAGCAATTTGAAACAATATATATAACTATCATCAAACAAATCCGATCCACAGGCCTGAAACCCATTACCCTTAACGGAATATTTTACTCTTCTTATACCTCTCCTACTTACTCATTTTTAAACGGCTGGCATCATGTTTCATTGTAGATCAGTGGATATGAGCAATTGATGATTTAAACCAGGTATGGGCAAGCTTTCACGAACGATTGTAGATCATAAATCAGGTCCCACTATTAAAAGGTAATTTTTCTTTTAATTAAAGATCTTTTTTGTGTCCTTCAGAACGTAGGTGATCGTGGATTTCCACTTGGCCCTGTCTCTAGTAGCTCTCAATATATTTCCTCTTAGTATCTCCCAAAATCCGCTCTGTCATCCATTTTCTCAAGCCTATCAAATATGTCTCACGTTGATTTCCCCTGTTTCTCTTTCCTTCAATCCGTCCTGTGAGTATTAGATTTTCCAGGCCCCCTTCCTCATTACGTGTCCCAGGAATCGCAGCTATCTCTTCCTGATGTTAAGCATGAGTTTTCTTCTCATTTGCATCCTCTTTAACACCTCATCTTTGCTCACTGTTGCTCACCATGGTATCTTCAGCATCCTTCTTTAGAACCACATTCAGTTGCTTCAAGTGTTTCCTTTATCTTTGAGGAGATTGTCCAGCATTCACTGTTATATTGAAGAACAGACATCACATAGCAATCCAGCACTCTCTACTTTAAAAGTTCCCAGCACTATTTTTAGAAAATCTAGAGACTGAATAAAAAGTAAACGAAGACAAAAGTTTTGCTGGGAATCTATGCATATACCTGAAATTTGATCTTCTCAGTCATAAAAGTGCACGCAGAAAAGTTCTTGGTTTTTCATTCTGTGACCACTCGGTTTCCCTCTGTGTAAGAAAAGTAAAGACACAGCATGAGAAGACATGCAATCTTTTGCCTCTTGGCCAGACAGGACCCCAAGACAAGGTATCTTGAGGTTGCAATGTCTGTTCGAGTTGTCAATGTTCACTGAGTTCTGTAATTTGCATGAGTTCTTACAGTTAGCCATGCTTTTCATCGACAGATGAGCCAAGTGATCCTCTGTCCAGGGTTTAGAAAAATGTCTGTTTTTCTTCAGTTGTTAATTTACAATTGCTTTCATTAACATTTCTCAAAATCATACAGCAATTTAGTTATCTCTTCCTGATCCTCAGTATTAATTTTCTTTTCGTTTCCATTCTTTCCAAAACATCACGAGCTCGATCCATAATATCCTCAGCATCCTTCTTTAGAACCACATTTCTGCTACCTCGAACCTCTCCTTTATCCTTGAGGAGATCGTCCAACATTTACTTCCATACAGAAGGACAGATATCACATAGCAGTCCAGCACACACTTCTTTGTTTCCAATGAGATTTTCCTGTCTCTCAGTACTCTGGTTAGCTATTGAAACAATCTCGCTGCTGTCCTTGAATGGGATCCACACTCTGTGGTGACTTGGGGCAAGAAGTGGCTTGTCAACTTCAATGCGTCCAAGACCAAGCTGTTGTCTGTCAGCCATCACAGGCAACCTCTCCTTCCTCCCATAAGCATGGACCAAGCGATTCTCCCTGAGTGCAATACACTCCGCCTCCTCGGCCTTACCCTCTCTTCTGATCTCAAATGGAACCGCTACATCGAATCCATAGCTAAACCCACTGCTAAGAAGGTTGGGTCATTGTGTCGATCCAGGACGTTCTTTCCGCCTGAATCCATCCTGCATATATACAAGTCTACCATTCGACCCTGTACTGCTGCCATTTATGGTCAGGCGCCCCTGCCGCTCACCTCAGTGTTCTCGACAGGCTCCAAAGGAGAGTTAGTAACGTGATAGGTGCTGACTTGGCAGCTCGACTACAGCCACTTCCCCACCGATGAAATGTGGCCTCCCTTTGTCTGTTCTATAAGTACTTTCATGGCTTCTGCTCAGATGAACTTAAGTCGCTGGTGCCTCCTCAACAGGTGTTTACTCGTGCGACCAGAATGGCAACTGGGTGCCACCCATTCACAGTTAGGTTAGCCAAATGCAGACGACAATTCTACTCCTGCAGCTTCTTCTCTCGCACTTCAAGCATGTGGAACTCGCTCCCGTATTCTTGCTTTCCTGACGGCTGCAACAACCAGAAATTTAAATGCAATGTCAATACTCATCTACTAACCACTTGACTCTAGCCCTTCCCCCACCCCGTATATCCTTCCCTTTCTCTCCCCCCTTGCAACTGTCATCACACCTGCATTTTTATCTTTCTATTACTTCTTCCTAATTGGTTTGTAATCCTCTTCTCCCTCCTCTAATTAATTTTCTTTCAGTTATGTAGCCCCCCCCCCATCCCCGCACATCAGTGGCATTTACGCCTTGCCCGGGGTGAAATGATTAAAAAAATATGCATCCTTGGTAATGCCAGTGCGTCTTCGGATCTCACTGTCACACTTTCTATCCTCTGTCAGAACGCATCCCAGGTATTTAATTTTCTTTATTTTAATTTCTCCGACCTGCAATTGGCATTTTGGGGTCTTCTTTTTGCTGATGGCGAAACATTCAGTTTTTCTTCTGCTCAGTCAGTCATCTATTTCGAGACATGATAAACTGCATCCGGCAGCAAGGCCTCTAATTGGGCGGTTGTGAGGAGCATGAAACCACCTCTTAATTGCTGTTCTTCCCAGGTCCACCCAGACCCGGAGTGGTAGCACCTGTTAAGGTCACATCTATGGGCAAATAGCTAAACCCCCAAACTGAGGTAAAAAAAAAAAAAAAAAACTATGAAAGTATAAAAATACACTTTTATGGAAATATATAAATAAAAATAGACTTTTATAGAAAAATATACATGTTTGAAGGAAAAAATTATTACCATAACACATTTTTGAAGGAAAAAGAAATTACTGCCATAATATATTTTTGAAGGGAAAAACATTATTACCAGCAATACATTTTTGAATACAAAACTAGAAGAGATCTTCAGTTTTCTAAAACAAAAAAATAAATTAAAAAATTAAAAAATTAAAATTTTCATCAAAATCTGACTAAATCAATATTCTCACAATCACCAAACATTAAAAAATATCTTAAACCTCTACCTTTTGGGCATTAAATAACCAACAGAGGTTGATATGCCTTTAACCAAAACTCAAACTCAAAACTCGAGACATGATCACCCAAGTGTGTATTACGTAGTATACTAATTAACTGATTGATTGAGCAGACAAGATATTTGTAAAAGACGTATAATTATCATTGACATTACTTGTTTCTAAATCAAAAGACGTTTACACGTATGATCATCCTAATTGCCAATGGTTTAAAATGCTTTCAACGTTATTGCCAACCAAATGTTACAAAATTCAAGAAAGATTGCATGTAATTATTGTTCATGCATAGGGTTATGTATGAGAGAGTGTGTGAGTGAACAAGTGAGAGCAAAAAGAAAGCAACAATGTTTTAATAAACGTTAGATTCCTCATGAAGTTAGGCGCGTCATTCAGAAAGTCAGTCTGGACACTGCGGGTCGCAGTTTGCCCATGACTGATTTAAACCGTTCTAAATGGCATTCTTCGTTCATGGCAGCTCTGTCGAGCAACTCTAGGATCCAAGAGGTTACTAATTCATTCATTTCGTGGAACATTTGCCTGCAAATCTGGAAGAGCAAACCAAAACCGTTGGTGGTTACATCTAAATGATTGATTTGGTTGTTTTTGTTTATCGCCATATCAAACTCTATGCAAGTGATATGCAGAGGTTTGGTGATGACCGGAGCAAACTCCTTAATTATATGCCCCTAAAACTTAAGTAAGGGTCGTATAAGGCCTAGTAATTAGAAAGGTGCGAAAGGAAGACATTTTGAATATGTTAAAACAGACGAAGCATGAAGTAAACACTTTATTCCAAATTTCAGAAATTAAACTTTTATTTCACTCATTGATTGGATGCCCTCTCGATACGAATGTCCGGAACCGTCGTATTCTTTGACCCGCCCTTCTGTATGTTACTACCGAAATCTAACTAAATCTACGTAATTTTATTTTATCTACTAGCAGTATAGCCCGGCGTTGCTCGGGTGTAATGAAAGCTTTAAAACTAATCCATGGTCCTGGAGCTCAGACTCTTTGGGCATTGGCACGAAAAACTAAAAAGCAATAGTTGTTTCTAGTTAAAGCGAAACCGTAGACTGAAAGAAAAATGAATGGATGTAAGTCAAATTTTGATTTCCTGGTATCTATATCAAATAAGTTTTTTTCGTCGTAAACTGAATTTTGAAGGCTAAATAAGTCCTCTGAGTAAATGATATCATGGCTGAGACTAAGAACTAGAATTATACCTACTTAGAGCCAAACCCGAAGCAAAAACTAAAATAAAAGGGCTGAAAAAAAAAATACAGACATACAGGCAGATAAACAGACACACACACAAACAATTATATATATTATCGATTTTCTGCACTATTGTAAGAACTGCAACCTTGAAACTTCTGAATATCGTTTCTTATGTCTTTGTCTATGAGTGTATCAAATTTGATTAAAATCGGACCACTTCTTCTATAACCCGATTTTTTCGATTATCGATATTTATCGGGGGTACCTCGACACAAAACCTAGCTAAGAACGCTTGCAGACGCTTATAGTACAACTGTGCAAATTTTCAAGAAAATCGGTTCAGCCGTTTCGGAGTCTATAGGTAACGGACACACACACAGACACACACATACGCATACACACACAAAGTTCCATTTATAAATAAGTTTACATTCAGTTTTTTTTAGATAATAATGGTTTTAGCGATAAAAGTCTTACTAATTAACCCATAGCAGGAGACTGAAGAAGAGATCGATTCATGCCCTTCCCGAGGTATTTTTTTAAACTTGAGGAACTAACACACTGATTCTTGAAAAAGATTGTAATGGTCAAAAATACAACAAAACAATATAACAATACGTCGGACAGTTTATTCCCAATTTCGACCATAGTACTCAACACCTGATAGGCTGATTTTTCCAAGCGTAGCTCAGATGTGGCACAAGGCTGAAAGTATGGGACACCCAGTGAGGATCAAATTCACTATTCAGGTGTAATTGATCTAAACCGAAGTAATATAGATATTTACCTTGCTCCCTCACAGGAGCGAAATGTGACACAAGGTCTTTTTTTAAGGTGAGCACCACGTACGGACGGGCAGAGGGACAGAAATTCCTCAGTGCCCTCAACCACTGTTTGAGCTGGCCCCAGTGACGAGCACCTGGTCTACCCCTCTGCTGCAATGGGGGCGACGCGGCCGCAGGACACTATTCCCCGGTACCGGGCATCTGTTCAGTGTAATTTTTCTCAGTTGCTACTCTGCCCTCGCGGACGGAGCTACAACTGAGCCGCACTCTGTCTTCGAGGACAGAGCCGCAACTGAGAGATGATTTGGGTCCCTACTCGACACAAAAATCTTCCAGGTATGTATAAACCGAAGTAATATAAAGATTGATATGATAATTATGGGTAGTATATTCATTGGAAGATATGTCAGTATTACAGGGTGCCATATATTGAAAAATGTTCAGAACATCACCCTGGACATTCTCCTCGATGGAGAATTTCGACGTCGTCTAATTGTTAGCCAGCTTGTCTCGTTAGATCAATTACGACTTAATATATGTTAAATACTCATTGGGTGCTCTACACTTTCGTTCGAGTGTCACATTTTAGCTACGCTTAGAAAATAATTTTAGGGGACTTCAACCTGGTGTAATGTTAGCAATCTTGTCTCACCAGATCAGTTACGACTGAGTTGTGAGTTCGATCCTTACTGGGTGCCTCAGACTTTCAGCCGTGTGCTACATCTAAGCTACGCTTAGAAAATCATTTTAGGCCACTTCGACCTGGTGTAATTTTAGCAATCTTGCCTCGCTAGATCAATTAAGGCTGAAGAGTAAGGATGTCTGTTGTGGTGCTGTGGATATCTGCTCGGAATGAGATATCGGAGGCCGAGTTCCAGTTGAATTCGTTGCATTCACTTACGCGTAAATACCCTTGGGAAAGATATTAATCCGTCTCTTTCCTCCATCTATGCGTTAAATAGCAGGACAGATAGGCTTCTACAGTCTTGGTTGGCAACCAGTCTACTGCAGAAAGTAATGGCAACATAATAGGGGGTAATCATTGGCACAGTCAGTCATGTCTCTTTCGAGACATGATCGCCCAAGCGTGTATCACTGACTGAGTTCGATCCTTACTGGGTGCCTCAGATTTTCAGCCGTGTGCTACATCTAAGCTACGCTTAGAAAATCATTTTAGGCCACTTCGACTTGGTGTAATTTTAGCAAGCTTGCCTCGTAGTGAATTCGATTCTGACTGGGTATTCCACACTTTCGGCCGTGTGCCACATCTAAGTTACGCTTAGGAAACCCCCATAGGAAAGTCACTGTTCTTTGGAGCTTTAACATTAATACTGACAGGCATACAGCTACTACTAATGTTGCTACAACTACGACTGTTAATAATAATGAAGAAAAACAGAAGTCGGGATAGAAAGAAAGCGAAAAAAAAAATAGGGTGAGAAGACTTGTAGTTCTGTGATCGAACGAAATAAACTTGCAATCATCTGGTAGGTGTTAGGGCTAAGGAGTGTTAAAGTGTGAAAGGTATGGGTAAATAGGGACGATGAGTGTTGGGGGGACTTGGCAGGAAAACAGCGGGAAGACGGAGTCGCTCGGCTGCCTATGGCCCATCATCGCCTATTAATGGTTTATTTATTTATTCGTCGACCGGACGAAAATACTGTTGAAATAAACAGGAAATTGCGGGAAGTTAAAAAAAAAAAAAAGTTTGGGATTTTTTTTTTTTTTTTTTTTTTAGGTAAAGCTAAAGAAGTGAAATCGGTTGATTGGGGCGGGATTGACGTATCTTTCCGAAAATTTGTTCAGAATTTATTGTTGTTATTAAATAGTGTTACCGTTGTATCTGGAAATGGACCTATAAAGTAACAGTCGTTGGCGTAGAACGTGGAATCGGAGTCCCGAGTTCAAATTCTGAGTGCAATTCTGACTAAGTTGTTCAGTTCACATTAATGACATCGGAAAAGGCATGAATCCATCTTCCCTCAATAATGTATTAAATAGGGTATATTGGGTTCAGGAAGATAAATAAAACTGTAAATTCTAATTATCTAAATAACAGGGCAGAATGGATTCTTTATCCTTGATAGGACAGTCAGTCTAAGGGAAGTAAAACTCTGAATTCAAACCCTGTAACTAATAGGGGAGACTGTATGTTCTTTCCTTGGTAGGGCAGCCAGTCTAGGAAAAATAAAAGTCTGAATTCAGACCCAGTAAATAATAGGGTAGACTGTATGTTCTTTCCTTGGTAGGGCAGCCAGTCTAGGAAAAATAAAACTCTGAATTCAGACCCTGTAAATAATAGGGTAGACTGTATGTTCTTTCCTTGGTAGGGCAGCCAGTCTAGGAAAAATAAAACTCTGAATTCAGACCCTGTAAATAATAGGGTAGACTGTATGTTTTTACCTTGGTAGGGCAGCCAGTTTAGGAAAAGTAAAACTCTGAATTCAAACCCTGTAAATAATAGGGTAGACTGCATGTTATTTCCTTGGTAGGGCAGCCAGTCTAGGAAAAGTAAAACTCTGAATTCAGACCCTGTAAATAATGAAAAAACTGGGTTCTTTAATCTTGTTAGAACAACAAATTTGGGAGAATGAAAAAACTTTGAACTAAAATCCCGGAAATAATAAGCCAGACTGGATTATTTAAGCTTGTTAGGGTAACAAGTATAGGAGAAATAAAAATCTGACCTCAAACCAAACCTGAAGAGATACGCCAGGATCTATTTACTCTTGAAACACCCACTGTCATATGTAGTTTCTTAATGGGCCACAGGATTCGTAATCGCAAACGACTTTTGACTCAAATTCATTAGGGCAATATGTCTAGAAAAATAGAAAACTTTTAATTCAAACCCAATAAATAATATAGCAAACTAGGTTCTTTAGGCAAAACAGTCTGGGGGATGCAACTTGAAGAGGTATGGGGTACGTTAAGTTCTATTGTTCTTGACACACCCATTGCCGCAAGCAGCCCCTTAATGATCGGCGAGGTTCGTAACTGTGAGCGACTTTTGTCTCGATCTGCACCAGAGACAAATTATTACCGTCGTTACGGCTGCACTAGATGTGGCAGCTATATCAACTTTATGGATTGTCGGACTTGTCATTGTGTTCGACATTTGTATCTACAAATGTAGGTACCTCCACTTTTTCGGCAAAAATTTACGATACCTAATTTTAAAATTAAAATTTTAAAATAAAAAAACATTCTTCAAGATTTCATTTTAAATTTAAATGAAAGCTTAATGATTAAATTTGTGGGGGGTAATACATTTGAAAAAAAAAATGTTCCTACCAATATTTAAAACAAAACAGAAAATTAAAAATAATTTCATTCATTTCTGAATAAGTCCTGAAAATTTCATTAAAATCGGACAATTATTTGATTTTTACAAGAATTTCCAAATTAATGTGTTTTCTACGGAAAAAAACGCGCGAAAAAAAACAATGTTATTTTTCGGAGTAGTTGATGACGTAAAACAAAACAAGATTTTAACCAAAATTTCGAACGTGTTAGAAGGATTAAAAAAATTTCAAAAAATAATTAAAAAATAATTTGGTCTTTCATCTTAATAATAAGATAAACATTTTGACGATAAAAATTTATTTTCGTTAAGTTTGTGGCGTTTTGCATTACGCTATGCTGATTTCCCCGTGAAAAGTGGAGGTACCTATACAAATGTGAATCAATAAATCTCTAGCCTGACATGTAATTCTTGTTAGAATTCTGATATAAATTTTTGTTTCTCTCTATAATATTTTCTCCTGATATTCGAAAGTGGAGCATTTTCAGGAAACCTTTCGTTAAGCGAAGAACTGAATTCATTGAGCGCTTTCAGACCCCGCAAAAAGAAATCCTGCATTTTCGCAATAACTGATAGTGCCATATTGATTATAGAAAAGCATCCAGCGGATGAAGAAGGCTACGCATCACAGACATACTACAGAAGGCGCCACTTGAAATTATAACAGAGTCTACATCCCCCCATTGCATTTATATGACTGTATTCTGCATGTGTCATTCTATATGTGCCGAATAAAAAGGTAATTAAATCACATATATTTACCTTTTCTGAAAATATTTTCATGGCAATTGCAGCAAGTTTTCCTCTTTGGTACCGCGAGTATAAATTTAAACGCAATATTAGATTGGCAGCTAGGTCTCATCATTTGACAGTTAAAAGTGCTAGATGAAGCTGTAAGTTCTATGCTAACAGTTTCTTCTCTCGCATTTCTTGTTTGTGGAATTCTTTACCCACATCTTGCTTCCCAGTCAACTTTGAGTTCTTAAATCCTGTTTTTTTTCATCTTTTTCTTTCTCAAAAATAATGTTTTCCTTTTTCTCGTATTTTTTCTACACTTATTAATCCTTTGTGACTTAGTGGATTTATTGCCTTGCTTGGGGTGAAATGATTAAAAACCATAGAACTAACAACAAACCTTCGACATCAAAACAGACATAGTGGGTTATTTTTGTGGGGCGGGAGTGAGCATCTAGGATTGCCTCCAAAATTTTATAGGTAAATTAATGGTGGTTGTTACTTTAAATCGCGTTATTTGGTAATTAATTAATATAGATATAAATTTTCCCCTAATTTTTCTCCCTTAATTTTCCTTAGGTCTTTCATAAAATTGAAGGGAATTTAATCTTTAAAATAATAATAATAATAATAATAATAATAAGAAGAAGAAGAAGAAGAAGAAGAAGTAGTAGAAGAAGAAGAAGAAGCCAAGAACCAACTATTGCGGCAAAAAATATAAAAATGAAAGCCAAAGATAAAGCTCTTGAACAGTTGAAACAGCGCTGGCAAGACAAACCTCTGCATGGCCAATATCCAGAACGTGCCAATAAATCCAATGTTGACAAAGTTAAAACTCATCGATGGTTACGTGCATCTGGATTAAAGTCTGAAACTGAAGGCTTTATTCTTGCAGCACAAGACCAAAGTCTTTTCACTAGAAACTTTCAGGCAAATATTATACATAATAATATGGATCCAAAATGCAGGTTTTGTGATAAACACCAAGAAACAATAGACCACCTAATCTCAGGCTGTTCTGTGCTTGCTCCAAATGAATATAAAAATCGCCACGATAGAGTTGGGCAATATTTACATTGGACAACGTGCAAACATAATAGAAAATCTGTAAACAAACACTGGTATGAACATCACCCAGCACCGGTTACAGAAATAGAAGATGTAACCATTCTATGGGATTACACCATCTACACAGACAGAAAAATTGAAGCAAACAGGCCAGACATTATTGTTAAAAACCAGAAGGAGAAAACTTGTCTATTAATTGATATGGCTTGTCCAGCGGATTGTAACATAGAAATCAAGGAATTTGAAAAACTGTCAAAATATAAAGACCTGGAAATTGAAATAGAAAAAATGTGGAAATTGAAAACAAGTGTTGTGCCAGTGATAGTAGGTGCACTTGGAATGATAAAAAATGGAACAAAAGAACACATTGAAAGAATCCCTGGAAACCCCAGCTTAAGAGATATACAAAAAATTGTCTTATTAAGTACAGCCCACACACGAAGGAAAACTTTATCTATGTAATGCTAGGGATGATAGGGAAGATAGAAAAACATGAAATGGAGTCATAACAACACGCCACGACCTGCCTTAGGTCTCCCCGCAGACTTGGTTGGTAGTGAGACCAAAGCAGAAATCGAAATATGATGAAAAATGACATAATAATAATAATAATAATAATAATAATAATAATAATAATAATAATAATAAAATAGTAAACTAAAGATCATAGCCAACATCCCTGCTATTATTATAGGTACACAATCCCATATCCGAAATCTTTGAGGTCAGTTTCGGTTTTTCGATATTTTCGCTTTTGTGATTCTTTTCGGTTTTCATAAATGCAAACAACATTACTGCAAAAGATTTTATTATTTTTATCTGTTAAAAAATAATATTATTATTATCTATTAAAAAAGAATGAAAAATATTACAAATTATAATTTAATATTATCTATTTTTTAATATTAAGATTATCATTATTATCATCTATTAAAAAGAAGAATAAAAAATAACGCTATTATTATCTATTAAAAAATAATTTTATTATTCTCTATTAAAAAAAACAATAAAAATTACATTATTATTATCTGTTAAAGAAGAATTTAATATTATCTATTAAAAAGATTATCATTATTATCATCTATTAAAAAGAAGAGTAAAAAATAACATTATTAGCTATTAAACAGTCATTTATTATTGTCTATTAAAAAAAGAATATTATTATTATCTATTAAAAAGAGTTAAAATGCCATTATTATTATTTGTATAAATTTAATATTATCTATCAAAATTATTATTATTATTATTAGTAGTAGTAGTATTATCTATTAAAAAGAAGAATTAAAAATAACGTTATTATTATCTATTAAAAAGAATTTTATTATTGCCTATTAAAAAGAATATTATGATTATTTATTAAAAAAGAATTAAAAATGCCATTATTATTAACTATTATAAAAGAATTTAATATTATCTATTAAAAACATTATCATTATTATTATATATTAAAAATAAGAATTAAAAATTAACATTATTATTATCTATTAAAAAATAATTTTATTATTATCTAATAAAAAAGAATAGTATTATCTATTAAATCTGTCGGAAGTCTAATTTTTTAACATAAACGGGAAGTGGTCACTTTACAGCTCATACGACGAAAGCAGACCTTCGTTTCGCCCGGTTCCGTTCACTCGCTTCCGAAATACCATTCCTAATATACCAGTGTCATGAAACATCTTTTCTAACCAATTTGAAAAAAAGCCCATGTGGTTTCGGAGCCACTAACTCACTATAAAAACCAATCCTGATTCTACCCACGACGTAGGTCCGATCCGGCTTGCGTTAGTTACGGACACCCATAGCAAACAAGCTTAATCGAAGGCGGCAAGTCACACGACTGCCCATCATCAACAGCAACACTCAGTCTTTTCCAGTCTTCTCACATTGGTTTTTTTTTTCAATTGGAGTAGATAGATCTATCTATCGCCCGGTTCACACTCCACCCACGTCTATTGAACAGGTGAAGAGGCTCATCCCTTGTTCCCTGTTTAGGATGTGGTTTCCGGCTTTCTCTTTTCCAATCTTCTCACTTTTTTTTCAATTGGAGTAGATAGAACTATCTATCACCCGGTTCACACTCCACCCACGTCTATTGAACAGGTTAAGAGGCTCATCCCTTGTTCCTTGTTTAGGATGTGATTTCCGGCTTTCTCTTTTCCAATCTTTTCACTTTTTTTTCAATTGGAGTAGATAGAACTATCTATCGCCCGGTTCACACTCCACCCACGTCTATTGAACAGGTTAAGAGGCTCATCCCTTGTCCCCTGTTTAGGATGTGGTTTCCGGCTTTCTCTTTTCCAATCTTCTCACTTTGTTTTTTTTTTTCAATTGGAGTAGATAGAACTATCTATCGCCCGGTTCACACTCCACCCACGTCTATTGAACAGGTTAAGAGGCTCATCCCTTGTTCCCTGTTTAGGATGTGGTTGCCGGCTTTCTCTTTTCCAATCTTCTCACTATTTTTTTTTTCAATTGGAGTAGATAGATCTATCTATCGCCCGGTTCACACTCCACCCACGTCTATTGAACAGGTTAAGAGGCTCATCCCTTGTTCCTTGTTTAGGATGTGATTTCCGGCTTTCTTTTTTCCAATATTTTCTTTTTTTTCTCAATTGGAGTAGATAGACTAAACTATTGCCCGGTTCACACTCCACCCACGTCTATTGAACAGGTTAAGAGGCTCATCCCTTGTTCCCTGTTTAGGATGTGGTTTCCGGATTTCTCTTTTCCAATCTTTTCACTATTACGTAGCCCCCTGCACATCAGTGGCGTTACCGCCTTGCTCGAGGTGATACGATTAAAAAAAACAAAATAAAAAAAACGTCTTCCACAAGTGTATTTCACTCGACTATATATGTCTGTCGATTTCAAAATTTCAAAATGGTTCCTTAAAACTGCACATTATTTCTTAAATTGCAATGACCTAAATTCAATGCATGACTTATGTCCTTATCTTTAATATTAAGTTGCAATTTCGGCTTCAGTTACTTTCTCACAGATATGACGTGGCTTTCTACAAATATTTTCTTGACAGTTCTTCTGATGAGATTTCCTCATCTAAACTTATTTATAAATGGAACTTTGTCTGTGTGTGTCTGTGTGTGTATGTGTGTGAACGTTACCTATAGATTCCGAAACGGCTGAACCGATTTTCTTGAAAATTTACACAATTGTACTATAAGCGTCTGCGAGTGTTCTTAGCTAGGTTTTGTGTCGAGGTACTCCCGATAAATATTGAAAATCGATAATTGAAAAAATCGGGTTATAGAAGGAGTGGTCCGATTTTAACCAAATTTGATGCATTCATAGACAAAAACATGAGAAACGATATTCAGAAGTTTCAATGTTGCAGTTTTTACAGTAGTGCAGAAAATCGATAATTAATAGAAGTAGATAGTTCACACTATCGCCCGGTCCATACTCCTCCCAGGTCTATTGAACTGGAGTAGAGGCTTGCCCCTTGTTTCCTGTTTAGGATGTGGTTTCCGGCTTTCTCTTCTCTCTCTTCAGACCTTGGTATTGGTGCTTCCATGAGTTTCCTGCGATCTGGCCGGTTGGTGGCAACGGCTCTTCACTGTGAGGGTACCGGGCTGGCAGTTTCCTGGTTGCTGCTTCCGACTGGTAATTAGGAGCCCTAACTCTTGCGTAGCGTCGAGAGCGGCTGCTCTGATCAACAGTTGTATAATATCGGGGTTCTTGTAGTGCCATGTCGCGCATGAATAGGTGTCCCTGCAAGCGCTTTCGGTGGGCAACCCCGAGGCCACACCTTGTTGCAGCCCTAGCCAGTTTCCCTCCCAGCACAGATCGTGGATAAAGACCGCCTGTATCCTCTACCCTAGGTCCCTTTCTACAAACAGAATCATGACTAAACAAATCAGAAATGACCCTAAACCAGTTAAATCCAAACCACCTAAACCCATTAACCTTTCCTTCACTAATATCTGCGGCATTCGTACTAACTTTCCCAGTGTAGAAGTGTTCCTGCATGAAAAGTCCCCTGACATCCTTGCGCTCTGCGAAACTAACCTCAACTCAGCTATTCCCTCCTCTGACCTCTTCATCCCTGGTTATCTTCCCCTTTTAAGGAAGGATTCCACTGTCCACATGTATAGGCTGGGTGTCTATGTCAGCGAACACCTCCCCATAGCTAGGGTGACTTCACTCGAATCTACTGACCACCATATGTCTCCGCCTGTCTCTCCTCAGTTCAGTTAGTTACCTATTCTTTCTTTACCGTTCTCCCCCCTCTCCTGACTGCTCCCTACTAGATAGCATTGCTGACGACATAGATAAGGCTATTTCCTATCACCCATTCGCCCACATATTTGTATTTGGAGACCTTAATGCCCATCACTCTGAGTGGCTTGAAAACGCCGTTACTGATCCAGCGGGCATTCACGCCATGAACTTTGCTATTTCCCAATCCCTTACGCAAGTGGTGGACTTCCCCACTCGCTTCCCAAGCACTCATTTGGGTTATTCCTCACTGCTAGATATATGTTTCACCTCTGCGCCTGACGCCTGTCAAGTCTCGCAGCTTTACCCTCTCGGCAACTCCGACCACGCTGTAGTCTCTCTCAGTATTTCTTTCCAATCTCACTCCCAGCAGGAGCCCCCTACCTATAGGACCTCCTACCTCTACCAAAAAGCTGACTGGGATGCCTTTCGCGATTTCCTCTGCGACGTCCCTTGGGGAAAAGTGTTCGACCTATCAGTTGATGATTGTGCCTCTGAGGTCTCGCCATGGGTAAAAGCTGGCATTGATGCCTTCATACCCACCAGGAAGTATTGCTTAAAACCTCATTCCTCTCCGTGGTTCTCTCTGGCCTGCTCAGCCGCCATTGCCCACAGGAACCATTACTTCCGTCTATCCCGGAGACAGTCAACTGATCACAATAGACACCTGTTCATATGTGCTCGCAATGAGTGCAAGAGAACCCAAAATGACGCCAAACAGTTGTTTGCTGAGAGAATGCAACAGCACATAGCTGACCGCAAGTTCGGCTCCAAGGACTATTGGAGGATATGTAAACGAGTGCTCAACAATAGGAAATCCTCAATACCTCCTTTAATCTATGGATTTGAGGTTCTCATGTCATCTGCGGACAAAGCTGAGTGCTTTGCCCACAGATTCTCACCCAACTCCACATTCGACTCGTCCGGAGTACACCCACCCGACTTCCCTATTAGAACTGAGGCCAAACTGCACGACGTATATATTACCCCGACAGTAGTATCCAAAGTAATTTCAAAACTCGACCCCCATAAGGCGTGTGGAGACGATGGAATCCCGGTGATAGTCCTTAAGAGGTGTGCTCCTGAACTTTCCTCTGTTCCTGTATTTAAGAATTGTGGTGAACCCACGGACCCATCCAACTATCGCCCTATCAGTCTTCTACTGATATTCGGGAAAGTATTCGAGGCTATAATCAATGCTGAAATAGTTCATCATCTCACCGCTCACACACTGTTCTCCGACAGGCAATATGGATTCCGCTTTGCCAGGTCCACGGCCGACCTGCTAACAACCGTAACGGAGTACATGCTACAGGCCCTTGATGAGTCTGACGAGGCTCGCGCGGTTGCTCCAAGGCTTTCGACAGGGTTTGGCACTCTGGCCTCCTATGCAAACTACGCGGTTATGATATTACCGGTCGCCTGCTTGACCTAATCCGATCTTTCTTAAATAACCGCAAAATGAAGGTCGTTCTGAATGGGCGTGCCTCTTCGTTCTACAGCACGAATGCTGGTGTCCCACAGGGCTCTATCCTGGGCCCGACGCTCTTCCTTATTTTCATCAACGACCTCGCAGATGAGATCGAGTCCCAAGTAGGCATCTACGCAGATGACACTACAATATACTCCCGCACCAGTAAGAAACCTGTCGTGGCGGACAGACATAATCTCGCTGCTGATCTTGAACGGGATCTATACTCTGTGGTGAACTGGGGCAAGAAGTGGCTTGTCAACTTCAATTCATCTAAGACCAAGCTGTTGTCTGTCAACCATTACAGGCAACCTCTCCTACCTCCCATAAGCATGGACCAAGCGATTCTCCCGGAGAGTAATACACTACGCCTCCTCGGACTTACCCTGTCCTCAGACCTCAAATGGAACCACTATATTGAATCCATAGCAAAATCTACTGCTAAGAAGGTTGGGTCACTATGTCGATCCAGGATGTTTTTTCCACCTGAATCCATCCTGCATATATACAAGTCAACCATCCGTCCGTGCATGGAGTACTGCTGCCATTTATGGTCAGGTGCCCCTGCCGTTCTCCTCAGTGTTCTTGACAGTCTCCAAAGGAGAGTCTGTAATGTGATAGGTACTGATCTGGCGACTCGAATGCAGCCACTTCCCCATCGTCGAAATGTGGCCTCCTTTGTCTGTTCTATAAATACTTTCATGGCTTCTGCTCAGACGAACTTAAGTCACTGATGCCTCCTCAACAGGTGTTTACTCGTGCAACCAGACTGGCAACTGGGTCCCACCCATTTACAGTCAGGTTAGCCAAATGCAGACGACAATTCTACTCCTACAGTTTCTTCTCTCGCACTTCCCGCCTGTGGAACAAGCTCCCGTATTCTTGCTTTCCTGACGGCTACAACCTCCAGAAATTTAAATGCAAAATCAATACTCATCTATTAACCACTGGACTCTAGCTCTCTAACCACCCCCGTATAACCTTCCCTTTCTCTCCACCTATGTATCTGTCATCGCACCTGCTTTCTCAGCTTTCTATTGTTCCTTTCTAACTAGTTTGTACTCCTCACTCTTTTCTAATTAATCTTTTTACATTTATGTAGCCCCCTGCACATTAGTGGCGTTTCCGCCTTGATCGGGGTGAAATGATTAAAATATATATATATATATATATATATATATATATATATATATATATATATATATATATATATATATATATAAAAGGCAAGATGTTTGTGTGTGTGTGTCTGTTTATCAATCAGTATGTCTTTTATACAAATTCACAATTTTTATCCGATTCTCATCAAACTTCACACAAATATTCTTTAGGCAGAGTCTGAGCTCCAGAACCTTGGATTAGTTTTAAAGCTTTCATTACAACCGAGCAACGCCGGGCTATACAGCTAGTTAGTGCATAAAGTGCATGAATTTAAGCTTACTACATTATTAGCTACGAGATTAACTACAAGAATTTGGGAGCCAAGTTCGAATTCCAGTTGAATTTTTTGCATTACACTTACGCGTAAATACCCTTGGGCAAGTTACGAATCCGTCTCTTTCCTCCACTTATGGGTTAAATAACAGGACAGGTTGGGTTTTATAGCCTTGACTGGCAACTAGTCTATCGCAGAAAGTAATGGCGACTATTTGGCAGATAATCTTCTGCACCGTCAGTCATGTCTCTTTCGAGACATGATTGCCCAAGCATGTATCACATATGGTACCTAAATGACTGACTGATATTGTGATAATAAGTTCATATACTCTTTGTTTTCAGTTGCATTTGTACCTCTTTAGCAGAAACAGTGTGTACTACGTTCCCCCTTAATGGATACGAAGAGTTTAAGACTGCTTGGAAGCCCCGGACAGTGATTTGTGACTTTCACTATCTTATCAACATTGTTGTGGCGCAGTGGATATCGGCACGGAACGAGAAATCGGGGAGCCGAGTTCGAATTCCATTTGAATTCCTTGCATTCACTTCCGAGCAAATACCCTTAGGAAAGGTATTAATCCGTTTCTTCCCTCCAGTTATGGGTTAAATAACAGGACAGATTGGGTTCTGTAGCCTTGGTCGGCAACCAGTCTACCACAGAAAGCAATGGCAACCTACTGCGGGATAATATTCTGCTCAGTAAGTCATGTCTCGAAACAGACATGATCGCCCAAGCGTGTCTCACGTATGGCACTTAACTGATTGGCTAACAAGAGTAACAACTGGGTTTTTTAATTTTAATTTTGAGCGAGCTAAATGCAAACGTATTTTCTATTTTAATAGTTATTTTTTCGCATTTTTCATCTGTGGATACCTCTCTCGATTTCTTGCTTCCCTGCAATTTTCCGACTTCTTCTATGTGCCCTGTCCCTTCAGGACGTAAGCGATCATGGCTTTCCACGTTGCTCTATCCCTGGTGGCTATGAGCACGCTTTCTCCTGTTATACTATGCAATACTCGTTCCGTTATCCACCTGATTAGGTCCTTCAAATATGTTATCCGTTGCTTTCCCCTGTCTCTTTTTCTCTCTATCTGGCCTGTTAGCATCAGATTCTCCAAGCCCTCCTTCCTCATTGCGTGAGTACAATCTTTAAAATATTTAATGCATGTTCAATCGCCATCGTCCGTCCCCACGGGTACCCTGTTCTTTTATTATCCTTTCTCCCCACTAAAGTTTTCGCATTCTCTTTCACTCTTAGTAACACCGTTGCATCTTAGTGGCATTATCCCCTCGCTTGGGATGAAATGATTATAATATGTGTTAGGACGAATAAAACATATTCCAAGGGAATTAACCCTTTCCTGTTCCCAAACAGAGTACCTCCCTTTTTACCCCTGAAAGTGGGTACACACGAGTCACGTGATCAACGGCACATTCAGACGTGGGACGCATTAGGGAACAGACTCGGAATATGGCCGTCAATGTTTAAAGAACGCATGTATGTTCTTCTGCCCTAATAACTTGTGACACACAAACCGATAACTTGTGACACACACACACACACACACACACACACACACACACACACACACACACACACACACACAACCCGATAACTTGTGACACACACACACACACACACACACACACAACCCGATAACTTGTGACACACACACACACACACACATCCCGATAACTTGTGACACACACACACACACACACACACACACACACACACACACACACACACACACACTGTATATAAACAGGACAAAGTAGGAAAGATTTTTAATGATACGTTTCGCCGACGTTTATTTTATTTCTCAGGTTGGAACATCAGACAAAACTGTGTGTAACGAAAATTCATTGGGATTTTTGAGGTTCAGAGGAGCAATAAATTAAAATTCTGTATCAGATCCGAGGACCAGCACTTTCTGAACCAGCGACCAGAAAGTGCTTTTTATGTATCTATTTCAGAGCTATTGGTTTCTGTTAGCTCAGTCCGAATAGTTCTTTTTTTCTCCTACAAGCTGTTATAACACATTGTGCTACGATTGTTTGTTATCTTCAAGTCACCAGTGAGCAAAGTTCACCGGAGCAGTAGCCATGAAAATATTTGTAGAAGAGACAGAGGGAAGCCACATCCCGCCGGTGAGAAAGTGGCTGGAGTCGAGCTACCATGTTGGGACCGATCACATTACAGATTCTCCTTTGAGAACCCTGAGATGAACAGGAGGGTCACCCAACCAGATATGACAACAGTATTCTATGCACGGTCAAATGATTGAATTGTATATGTGCATAATGGACTCAGGCGGAAATAAACTTCCTCGCCCGACACAGTGGCTCAACTTTGTTAGCAGTGGATTTAGCTATTGATTCAATGTAATCGTTCCACTTGAGGTCGTAAGAGAGAGCGAGGCCGATCAGGCGCAGTGTATTGCTATTTGCTTGGTCCATGCTTATGGGGAGCAGGAGAGACTACCTGTGATGGTTGACAGATAGCAACTTTTTTTTAGAAGCATTGAAATTTACAAGCCATTTCTTATTCCAGTCTACCACAGAGTTGAGGTCCTACTCAAGATCAGCAGGCGAGGTTAAATTTGTCCGCTTTGCCAGATTTCCTACTAGTGCGGGAGTAAATGGTGGTGTTATTAGCGTAGATGCTTACTTAGGATTTGATCGCATCAAGGAGATCATTTATGAAGATCAGAAAGAGCGTCAGGCCTAGGATAGATCTCTGAGGTACACCAGTGTTCGTGTGGTAGGATTTGGAAGCATGCCCGTTCAAGACGGTCTTCACTACGCGGTTTGATAGGGAAGATTGGATCAAACGAAGCAATCATCCCATGATACCATAACGTCGTAACCTGCACATATGGCCGGCGTGCCAGACCCTATCAAATACTTTGGAGATATCCAGGGCAACAGCTCGAGCCTGGTATATGTACTCAGTGATGGTCGTTAGCATATCGGCAGTAGACCTGGCAAAGCGGAAGACAGACTGTATATCTGAGAAGAGTTTATGGGTGGTGAGATAACCTATTTCAACAGTGATGATAACCTTCAACACTTTGCCGAAAATTGGTAGGAGGTTGATAGGGCGATAATTGGATGGGTCCTATGGTTACCCCGAGTTCTTAAATACACGAACCACAGAAGAGGGGTTCCATCAGGCAGGAAAACAGAAAGCAGAGAGGCAGTAATTATAGAGTTTAGAGAGAACGGATGAGAGTACAGGGGCACATTTCTTCAAGACAATGACTGGGATTCGCCTTATGGAGGTTAAGTTTTGAAATTATCTTAGATACCAGAGATTTTTTTTTTTTTTAATCATATCACCCCAAGCAAGGCGGTAACGCCACTGATGTGCAGGGGGCTACATAAGAGTGAGATTAGAAAAGAGAAAACCGGAAACCACATCCTAAACAGGAAACAAGGGATGAGCCTCTTCACCTGTTCAATAGACGTGGGTGGAGTGTGAACCGGGCAATAGTTTAGTCTATCTACTCCAATTGAGAAAAAAAAAAGACAGTGAGAAGATTAGAAAAGAGAAAAACCGGAAACCACATCCTAAACAGGAAACAAGGGATGAGCCTCTTCACCTGTTCAATAGACGTGGGTGGAGTGTGAACCGGGCAATAGTTTAGTCTATCTACTCCAATTGAGAAAAAAAGACAGTGAGAAGATTAGAAAAGAGAAAAACCGGAAACCACATCCTAAACAGGAAACAAGGGATGAGCCTCTTCACCTGTTCAATAGACGTGGGTGGAGTGTGAACCGGGCAATAGTTTAGTCTATCTACTCCAATTGAGAAAAAAAAAAAGACAGTGAGAAGATTAGAAAAGAGAAAAACCAGAAACCACATCCTAAACAGGAAACAAGGGATGAGCCTCTTCACCTGTTCAATAGACGTGGGTGGAGTGTGAACCGGGCAATAGTTTAGTCTATCTACTCCAATTGAGAAAAAAAAAAAGACAGTGAGAAGATTAGAAAAGAGAAAAACCAGAAACCGCATCCTAAACAGGAAACAAGGGATGAGCCTCTTCACCTGTTCAATAGACGTGGGTGGAGTGTGAACCGGGCAATAGTTTAGTCTATCTACTCCAATTGAGAAAAAAAAAAGACAGTGAGAAGATTAGAAAAGAGAAAAACCAGAAACCGCATCCTAAACAGGAAACAAGGGATGAGCCTCTTCACATGTTCAATAGACGTGGGTGGAATGTGCTCAGTAGATCCTCTGTTCTAAGAGAGAAGTCGGGTGGAGATACTTCAGACGTGTCAAATGTGGAGTTGGAGAAAATCTGCTAGCAAAGCACTCTGCCTTGTTCAGAGATGCTGTGAGGACCTCAAATTTATTGATTAAGGGACGGGTGGAGAGTTTACTGTTGTTCAACGCACGTTTGCAGAGCCACCAATAGACTTTGGAGCCGAACTTGTGAGCAATTATGCGCTGCCTCCTTTTCTCAGCAAGCAACAGCTTAGCCTTATTCAAGATCCTCTTACACTCATTACGAGCAGAGGCAAATAGTCGCCTATCATGGTCTGGCGCGTGACTCCGAAATAGCCGCAAGTCGTGGTTGGTGTAGGTGATGGCGGCGGAGCAGGCAAGAGAGAACCAGGAGGACGAATGAGCTTTGGGACAGTACTTCCTGATCGGTATGAAAGCTTTGATGTCAGTTTTCATCTAGAAAGAGACCTCAGAGGCCCAGTCCTCAACGGGGAGACTAAACACTTTTCCCCAAGGGACGTCGCATACTATTGATTTTACAATGATAAGTGATACGACGTAAGGTCCTGGTCTTAGGTTTATTGCCAAGATTTGTGAGATTAGCGCACTCTCAATACATTTTATCTCTTAGTAAATCCTTTTCTTTTCATATCAAAATGGCATTTAATTTTTCGAAATTGTATTCAGGTGAACCACCAATGTGCTTAAAGTGTTGTCATGCAGCATTTTTCTGTAATATTATATATATATATATATATATATATATATATATATATATATATATATATATATATATATATACGCTTCGCTCATTCAGTGAAATGAATTAGAGCGGGCTAGCCATTGGGCACGTATAATGATATGCGCTAAAAAGTCTGCCTACTTCCATCGAACGCCCATAGCCCTGGAGTAGAGTCGCCGACTGACGCCATTTCGGTCGGGTTTCAATCCTGGGTAAAAAAGCAATCGGAGTCTAACCGTACTGATGAGCTGTGATACGGCGAAACAGATCTGTCTGCGGATGACTATATATATATATATAAGTAGGCATTAAAATAAACAGGCAGAGGTAACAGTCTGTTTGATGCTTAATCGTAATCATCTGACCTCAAGTCAGGCCAGTTTAGCATCAAACAGACTGTCGCTTCTTTGTGCTGACTTCAGTTTCCACTTTCATACGTTCTATCATTGATAGAATATATATTTACATACGTTCTCTTTCTGATAGTCACAAATACAAATATAGCATCTTTTGAGATTAGAAAATAATGTTTAAACAAATAAATTACAAATATATCGAATTTAATCCTAAAAAAATGTCTTTGTGTGCGTTAAGATAGAAAAAAAGGGAAATATTTGTAAATAAATATACTGTTTAATAATAAAAACAAAACATTTACTCAAATATGAGTATCCATTAAAATTTCTTTAAACAAATGAATTATATATATATACGCACGCAAATGAATTTCAAACAAATGAATTATATATATATATATATATAAGTGAAAACTTATCACTATACTTTTTTTCGAAAAACCCTCCGCGTATATACACGGAAGGAAAAAAATGCTAAGCACATGAACATCAGCCAAAGCGATTTGGACCGAGCCAGTACGTAGGCCAAAGAAAAAACACGAGACGAGTAATCAATAACAAAAAAGCGCTCAATACGTAAGCCGAGCAGAATAAGTAAATTAACCTAGTGGGCCAAGAAACCTACGAAGGTTTCACCTAAACGTATCTTCAGGGAAGGTTGGCTCTGAAGATCCGTTTAGGTGAAACCTTGGTAGGTTTCTTGGCCCACTAGGTTAATTTACTTATATATATATATATATATATATATATATATATATATATATATATATATATGAAATGATTTGTTTGAACAAATTAATCTTCGTTAATTTCTGTAACATGTTTACATTTGTTGACATTACGATACATTTCAGACCAGAGATGGTTATTACGATGAATTCGAAAATTGGGTTATAGGCTTAATTTGACTTCGTTTAGACTGATCGTCATTCGTGGTCGAGAGGTCTAAGACGCGTCAGATCACTTGGTGGCTGCCCAAATGTGGATAGGGGTCATAGGTTAGAATCCTGCCGAATGACACATTTTCGTAACAAAAATTTATCGTAAATAATCAGGCCGGTAAAATAATAAATGTATAACTGTTTGATTATAAAAACAGAATATCTACTTAAATACGGAGTATCGATCAAAAATAATGTTCAAACAAATCATTTCATTTAATATATATATATATATATATATATATATATATATATATATATATGATTTGTGTTATAAAACTTCATTACCGCTATGAATAGACAAAAAGTATTTTAATTAACACCCATGATTATAATAGTTAAAAAAAAAAGAAGAACCGAAAAACGTGCTAACGAACCGGCTTCTCACTTAGCTCAACAGTTCTAAATCGAGGTGAATAAATAATTGTTTAAGAAACAGAACAAGATGTAAATGGAAATGAGTTGAAGGCCAAATATAAGTTTCTTCTTTTTAGCCATCTTTTCTTCGTTTCTAGTTATCTTTTTCGATCTCTTAACACTCAAATACATGGGAAGTGTTTTAACAGAGGACGGAAAGTGCGATACATAGATCCGAAGGAGTATTGGCATGGCCAAGGATGTATAGAAGCTGATTAGAGTTTTAAGAGACAGGAAAGTTTTGCTAGAAACAAAGAAGATAGTACTGGATTGACTGGTTTTCAATATGGTAGTGAATGCTGGACAATCTTGAAGCAACTGAAATGTGGTTCTACAGAAGGATGCTGAGGATACCATGGACGGAACACGCGAGCAATGACGAGGTTTTGGAGAAGATGGACCCAAAAAAGAAACTGATACTTAACATCAGCAAAAGACAGCTAGTTTTTTATAATGGATCGATGTGTGTTGTGGTGCAGCGGATGTGCGTTGTGGTGTAGTGGATATCGGCTCGGAACGAGAAATCGGGGAGCCGATTCCAGATGAATTTATTGCATTCACTTACGCGCAAATACCCTTGGGAAAGGTATTAATCTGTCTCTTCCTTCCAGTTATGGGTTAAATAACAGAACAGATTAGGTTCTATAGCCTTGGCTGGCAACCAGTCTGCCGCAGAAAGCAATGGCAACCTACTGTGGGATAATATTCTGCCCAGTCAGTCATGTCTCTTTCGAGACATGATCGCCCAAGCGTGTTTCACGTATGGCACTTAACTGACCGGATGGATCGAGGACGTGAACAATGATGATGTTTTGGAAAGGATGGAAACGAAAAGTAAATTAATACTGAGCATCAGGAAGAGATAGCCAAAGTTCCTGGGACTTGCAATGAGGAAGGACAGATTGAAGAATCTGATACTAACAGGTCGGATAGAGGGAAGGAGAGACAGGGGAAAACAGCGTATTACATATTTGACGGGCCTGAGCTGGTGGATAGCAGACCGGGGGTTGCGTGATGTAATAGGAGAAAGCGTGCTAAGACCCATCAGATATATGGAGAAGTGTAAGGTCATGATCGCCTACGCCCTGAAAGGACAAGACACATAGAAGAAGAAGAAGAAGAAGAAGAAGAAGGCGGAGGCGGCGGCTGAGGAAGAAAGACTTAAAGAACGGGATGCTCACGGGACAGATAGAGGGAAGATGAACAACGGAAAGCAGTGCACAACAAACGTGATGGTCTCGAGCAGATGGATGATGAAGTGAAGTTTGAGTGGAATAACAAGACAAGGGATATTAATAGCAAGGGATAGAAAGAAGTGGGGAACCATGATCGCCTACGTCTTAAAGGGACACGACACATAGAAGGAAAAAAGAACACTTTGCTTAGTTTTTGTACTTTCTCGATTTGAAGGTCTTCAAATACCTTGCTCACATTGTTTGTTTTTCTTTTTTTTTTTAATCATTTCACCCCAAGCAAGGTATTCCACTGCCACTATTGCGCATAGGGGAAGGTAAAGAGAAAAAGTGTTTAGATATAGGAAATGTCAGAAGGAGAGTGATAGATGGGTAAGGATACCGAGGCTGAGGGTTGGGTAGATGGGAAGAGTGTTTGAAAGAATGGATGCGAGTTAGTGTGTTAGGAGGTGTCTATTGACCTTACATTTAAACTCCTGGAGATTGTAGCCGTCGGGGAAGCAATCATGTGGAAGGGAATTCCACAGTTGGGAAATGCGAGAAAAGAAACTGTTGGAGTAGAAATTGCGGTTACATTTTATCGGTTTCACTGTAAAAGGATGGGATCTAGTTGCTAATCTAGTATCTCGTGAAAATTCGTACCTAGGGGGCACCAGTGATCTAAGTTCATCGGAGCAGAAGCCGTGAAAGTATTTATAGAAGTGACACAGGGAAGCCACGTCGCGCCGGTGAGAGAGAGACTGCAGCCGGTCTGTCAAGTCGGTATGGATCACATTACAGACTCTCCGTTGTATTTTGTCAAGAACCCCGAGGAGAATAGCAGGGGCACTCGACCAAATGTGGCAGCAGTATTCAGTGCACGGGCGGATGGTAGATTTATATATGTGCAGGATAGATTCAGACGGAAAAAAACTTCCGGGCCCTGCACAGAGAACCGACTTTCATGGTAGCGGATTTAGCAATGGATTCGATATAGTCATTCCATTTGAGGTCCGCTGAAAGTGTGAGACCAAGGAGACGTAGTGCTTTACTCTCTGGGAGGCCAGCCTGGTCCATGCTAATGGGAGGTGTTGCCTTTGTTAAAAAACCAAGCATTCAGTCTTACAGTTAATGGTTCCTTTTTCGTACTTTTCTGTACGATGTTCCAGTTTTATTTTTGCCTGCCATCAAAACAGTGTCGTCTGCCTATTCTATGTTGTTAAGATTATATCCGTTTTCTACTGTGCTGGAGATTTAGGGGATTTTAATGTCAGGATAATCCGCGTCAGAGAAAGAAAAGAGGAAAAAGAAAGATGGACGTCTTTAAAAACATCAACAGGTTGGCTGAGACAACTTGAAAAGAATTATGTTGGTGCTGGTGGGGAGGTGTTGGAATATTCAGTAACAGTCATCTTTTTTATTTATTATTTGACGCTTGTTTGGCTCGCTTGGAAATTCTTAACGAAATACAACGAAAATAAAACATGAAAATACAAAATAAAACAAAATACAACAAACAAGTCCCTCATCTAAAAAATAATAGTCTGTAACAAAACGCAAGCAAAAAAAAAAAAAAAACACGATTTTTATTCGTACAGACTGTCAGTACCTAATAAACTGGCACGTCAAAAATTAGAGACGCCTACTTAATAACGTCTGGCTCTTTCCTTCATTTAAATAACAGCGGCAACACGACGTAGAATAGAGTCTCTATGCAATGATGATGGGGCGTCGGCAAAATGATAACCAGCACGGACTAATGAATAAGACGACTTGTTTCAATTTTCATTCCTTGGTCAAACGATGATAAATCCTGTCTACGTCCTTTGGCTGTCACAGCTACACTACATCTTTACCTGTTATATCTCACGTGATACCTTTGGTTAGATGTACATTCCCCTTGAGCAGCTTCTTCTTACATACAGGTTAATATTGTAGTGATCACCTTCCCTGATCACTACAATCTTAACCTGCTCAAATCTAGGGTTAACTGTCATATTCCCTACATATCCGCATAAACTAAGTCTCTTACTTTGTAACACTCTACCTTGAGTGGACCCGGGGCTTTTTCAGGGTGAACATCATTGTCACCTCCCGAAAAAAAGTACATTTTTTTTTATCATTTCTCCCCAAGCAAGGTGGTACTGCCACTGATGCGCAGAGGACTACATAAGAGAGTAAAAGTTTAGGCAGGAGGAGAGTGAAGAGAAAGACGAACCAGTTACAGGAAGCAAGAAAAGGATGGGAGTACAGGTGTGATGACAGTTGCAAAGGTAGAGTGAGAAAGGAAAAGAAAAAAAAAGCAAGATACAAGGAAGAGGGAAGGACTGGAGTCAAATGGATAAGAGATGTGAATTGACATTGCATTTGAATTCTTGGAAGTTGTAGATGTCGGAAAGCAAGTATATGGAAGGGAGTTCAACAGGCGAGAGATGCGAGAAAAGAAGCTGAGGGAGTAGAATTATCGGCTGCATTTGGTAGAATTAAATGCTTGACTTGTTGCCAGTCTGGTGGCTTGAGTAAATTATTGCAGAGGGGGCACCAGTGACTTAAGTTCGTCGGAGTAGAAGCCATGAAAATATTTGTAGAAGAGACAGAGGGAAGTCATATCCTACCGGTGAGAAAATGGCTGGAGTCGAGCTGCCAAGTCGGGACCTCTTGTCTTCAATAAGTCCTTTGAGTATTATATTTCTAAGCCCTCTTTCCTTATTATGTGCCATTAATTTAACTGTCTTTTCCTGATGTTAAGTATAAGTTTCCTTCTTTTACCTTTTCTCTAAAACTTCGTCGTCGTTTACTTATTCTGTCCATGGTATCCTCAGCATCCTTCTGTAGAAACATATTTTTATTGCTTCAATTCTGTTCGTAAAACCTACACTTAATGAATGTATGATTCCAAAAGACGCAGACTATGCAAATTAGTATGACACATTCCGTTCCAACACAAGTCATATTTATCGTGCAATTGAAATGCAATGATATATCCTCTTTTTAATGCAAACTTAAATATCAATCATTTCAAGAAGTAAACTCTCCCGCAGACACCATGAGGTAAACACGTGAGCACCACACAACGAAATCTGATATATAAATACATTTATTTTTATTACTTCAATCATTATTTTTTAGTGGATACCCGTGTATGAGTAGACGTTCCGTTAATTTGTATTTTATTCTATTTTTTTAAAAGCGTTTTTATTTCGTGCACTCAAGAAAACATATTAAATAAAATTAAGTCATCTGCAGGAGAAACCATCTGATCCGGTGTACACTGACCGTTTGGCTCTGTTGAGCTTCACGGTCAATCAAGGTTCTATTTGTCTTAATGTCCGTTGTTTCCTCAAAAGTATCAAAGTAACCGCTAAAAAAAACAAAAAAAAAAAACAAAAAAACAAACAAACAAAAAACGTTTGAATTAATAAAAAGACGCTGGATTGAAAGAAAAAAATAATTTTTTTCTTTAGAAGTTATACATACAAACGCCATAAAATGAACATGTGATGTCAAACCGAGCAATGAAAATAAAACAAGAATAGATATGAAATCGGAACAACTCCGTATTGTTCTAAAAAAAAAAAAAAAAAATAATTCTAAAAGATTTCTAATGAAGCTAAGTAAATAATCAATCAGTTAAATGCCATACGTAATACACGCTTGGGCGATCATGTCTCGAAAGAGACATGACTGACTGGGCAGAAGATTATCCCGCAGTAGGTTGCCATTGCTTTCTGCATAAACTAGTTGCCAGCCAAGGCTATAGAACCTAATCTGTTCTGTTATTTAACCCATAACCGGAAGGAATAGATGGATTAATACCTTTCCCAAGGGTATTTGTGCGTAAGTGAATGAAACGAATTCAATTGGAATTCGAACTCGGCTCCCCGATTTCTCGTCCCGTGCCGATATCCACTGCACCACAACACACATCCAAGTAAATAATAAACTTGTTAAATTTAAATGGCTAAGTGGTTAGAATGTTCTCTTTCTGACTATGAAACACGGGTTCGAATCTCACCATGGTCAAATTGTCAGGAAGGTGACTTCTTGATGTTATTGGTCTGTGGCACTTTTGGAAAGTGCCTGAAAACCATACCACAGGTTTACTCAAGCCTTGTAAATGAACTTGGGTTGATGGCTTCCTTTCAGGAACCGTCCATTGTTGTGCTCGCTCGAAGCTGCAAGTCACAGTGACCGAGGGTTTGTTCACGCTCTCTGTCCCAGAAACTGTAACTAAGATCCGCTCAGCATAGTTGCAGTATATTGTGGGTGTTAAACAAACACAAGTGTGGATTAACTCGCCGCTTAGGTAGACAGGTCTCTCCGAATACGAGTGACCAGCCAATATATATAATGGCTGACTACTCATATTCGGTGATACCCGTCTACAGGGGAGGATATATATATATATATATATATATATATATATATATATATATATATATATATTAAATTGTAATAATGTGGAGTGCAAAACTGCCCCCCACTTTTTTTTCCAGAGAAAGGCATTTTAGGCGAGCAGATGTTTTGTCATAAAGTGCTCGATATCGAAATGAAGATAGAACATAATAGAATAAATGTGGATATGCTTGTCTCTTAGCTGAGCAGTGTTATTACATGCCAACTTCAAAGTTTCGTGAAGGCATTATTATATTATAATGTCTTCAGTTATTATATAATAATAATAATAATAATAATAATATAATATATAATATATAATATAATATATATAATGTATATATAATATATAATATAATATAATAATATAATAATAACAATAATATTATAATATTATAATAATGTCTTCAGTTATTATATTATAATTATTATATTATAATGTCTTCAGTCTTCAGGGTTATTTGCCTTTTCTTAAATATTCAGGCCGCTAGATGTAAATAATTAAATATATTGTTTAATTATAAAAAGCAGAGCTTCTCCTCAAATCTGAGTATCAATTAAAAACCATATTTCAAAAAATTAATTGAAAATACGTTGGATTTAATTCATTTCCTTCCTCTATTTATCTTTCTTTCACTCTGTCTCTGTCTCTGTCTGTCTGTCTGTCTGTCTGTCTCTCTCTCTCTCTATATATATATATATTTGAAATATCGATATATTATTTAAAGAAATAAATTAAACGCACACACATATATGTGTGTGTATTTGTGTGTGTGTAGTGGGGATTGATCAAGCTAGTTTTAAACACTCTATAAATGTAATCTTCTGTCAGGCTTGACATGTTCATATAAATATAAACATAGGACACACACACACACACACACACACACACACACACACACACACACACACACATATATATATATATATTCACGCACCTACGTGTAGAGTTCTATTGTATACATTCACACACATACAAGAAAAAAGAAACCGATCCCATACGAATTTGTTAATCCACCCGTAGTGGCGTGGCGGCTGTAGAGTTTGGCGTTCAGGCTGACAGGTGCCTGCACTCGGCTTTCGTATTCATGTGGCATTGAACTTAAGCCCCTTCAGATCAATACCAGCCTCGTTTTAGTCTCAGGTTACACACCCATGTGTCAAACATTGTTGGAGTTCCCCTAACCTACCTACCTTCTGATGGTAGCATTTTATCGATAATCTCGCTGAAGGCATCCAGACTTTGTTGACTACTTACGGTCATGCTGTGGTAGCAACTTAAACTTCTTATTTTCATTTATGTACCGCGTTTCTTCAAAACATGAGTGGTTATGGCTCTCCAAAACTCCCTATATTTTGTTGCTCTTTGTAAGTTTTCACTCTGTGAAGCCAACAATCCTTGTCCTGCCATCGATTTACGTCAAATCCCCTGTCTCCCTTGTCTTCAATATTCCTGTGTGTCAATTTCTCCAATCCGTCTTTTCTAATTAATTGTCCCCAATAAAACACATTCCGTTAGTATGAGCTCAGTCGAGAATGACACACAGCCTTCTATTTTATTTGTAAATTTTATAATGATTTCCTTAAAATTCTATTACGTTTAAAAGTTAATGTGAAGTTAATCAGCAGGAGTTTAGCGTTAAATAATTTTGAACATGTCGGCTTACAAGGATACAGAAGTTGTGTAAGTATTATCGGTAAGCAGAGTTCAATTTCCGTCTGTTGCGCTCTCTTCGCACTAATCCCCTTGGAAAAGGTAAGAATGTATTTGTTTTCTCTACAGCTATTGATTAAATGGCAGCGTAGACTGTATTCTATAATCCTTGGCTGGCAACCGAGCTAGGAGAAAAAAAAATTGAAAAACGGGGAGACGGCAACGAGAAACTATTCCCCTAACGTGCAAAGAAGCCATAGCAGGTAATAAAAAATCGGGGCTAGCAATGATCTCTTTCAGCGAAAATTAGGCATTTACGTGGTGATTTCAGTGTAAAAATAGGGAAAATTCTTTTTAAATTACCAATACGCAGAGAATGTTAATACATTTATTTTTATAAAAAGAATGTATTACTATTAAGTTGTACCATAAATATCGCAAATTCCGGTGTGCAAGTCGATCTGACGTACAAGTCGCCCTGTCGTACAAGTCGACATGTCGTACAAGTGCGGTACGGTAAGTATCGTATATTGCAACGGTAATAACTTAGCGGACATTTAAAAGATGTTAGGTCTGCTGATAAACACTTTAAAGTCAACAATAACTACTATAAAATATTAATACTGAAGATTACACACCTCATACCAGGTAATTTATTTTATGTACTGCTACAAATTGTATGTTACTGTGAAACACACTATCAATGATCTGCTTTTTGCATCACATTTTAGACGCAATATGTGCTGTAACGTGAATAGAATACTGTATTTTATAACATTTTATTATTTTATATTTATTTCTAGGTTAATATGTCAAATATGTTCATCAAACACAAGTTTCAGTGAGATATATTTGTCGTGTACAGTAATTGTTAGGTATGTTCACTCATTCGCTTATAACTTGGTGTTAAAGGTATATATTATACCAGCCATACTATCGTGTTAAGGCAGCTTGGCATGGTCTAACGCTTAGTACACTTGTCTCGCTAAAACGCACCACAACTGTGTAGTGAGTTCTATCCTTGCTAGGTTCCCCATATTTTCGGCCTTGTACCGCATCTAAAGTACGCTTAGGAAATCATCATTTAAGTCGAATTCTATTATTGGAAAGAGGTTTTAAAGTTTGAAAACTCGACTTGTACGCCACAATTTACCACAATATCGGTTTTATCAATTATTTTTTCACAAACTAAACTACAATAATATTTTATTTAATTTTTATTCCTATTTACAATGATTTGTTGCAAATTTATCAGACATCTCTTCGATTCATTTTTGAGTAAAATTCCCAAAGATTTGAATGAAAAAATGTTTTCGGCATACTTTTGAATTCGGTTTCTGTTAGAGAAGGTTTTGCCTATCAAAGCATTTTACAACGATCGAAAAAAGGTCTGATGAATATGGCGGTTGGGGTAGAAAATACCAACTGAATTCTAACATTTATTCCTGTGTCATTATTGCTGTACGTGGCTCCACGTTGTCAGAAGAAGATTTTTCCTTTTAACAATCACACGTTTCGTTAAGCTTTTATGTACACGTTGTAGCTGCTGGACGTAAAAATGTGCATTTATGGTTTTATTGCTTTTTAAAAACTCTGAATAGAGCACTTCGACAAGGTGTAATGGTGTTGTATAACGCCGCTGTTCTGAATCTCGACAAACAACGATAACAATTGTATTGAAATATAACGATGAACAAGAACACGTATATACAAAAATATAAACCTCTATTTTTGTTCTTCGTCAGTGACTGTTGTTTGGAGGAAGATGTATCCAGAGAGAATCACGCACTTACGAGGGAGTTTTCGAGAGTCGTTGACCACCGGGAGTTGTTTTCTCTTCTCTTCATTCTCTATGTGTTCTCGCGGCGTTCTGATTTCTGCCAGAAAAAAAACCCGAATATATATAAACTAAAATTTCCACGCATTTGTGCCTTCTCGAGTTTTCGCTTAATTGTATCATCCATGGCCAGGCACATCTGTCAATCATCTTCCCCGGCTATTGCCTTTCAAGGTGGTATAATGGTTAGCAAGCTTGTCTCACCGAATTAATTACTACTCAATAGTGAGATCGATCCTCACTAGGTGCCCCATACTTTCGGTCATCAGTCACCTCTAGGCTACAATAACCGAATCAGAATACTTCGAGGTGGTATAATGGTTAGCAAGCTTGTCTCACCGCATTAATTACTACTCAGTAGTGAGATCGATCCTCACTAGGTGCCCATTACTTGTGCAAGATGTAAGGTATGCTTAGTGAATCGGAACACTTTGATGTGGTGTAATATCTACAAACCTTTTCACGCCGTATTGATTAATACTGAGTAGTGAGTTCGATCCTCACTAGGTGCGACATACATTCGGTCTTTTGCAACATGTGATGTGCGTTCTGGTGCAAGGATGTGCGTTGTGGTGCATTGGATATCGGCTCGGAACGAGAAATCGGGGAGCCGAGTTCGAATTCCAGCCGAGTTCGAATTCCAGCCGAATTCATTGCATTCACTTACGTGCAAATACCCTCGGGAAAGGTATTAATCCGTATATTCCTTCCAGTTATGGGTTAAATAACAGGATAGATTGGATTCTATAGCCTTGGTCGGCAACCAGTCTACCGCAGAAAGCAATGGCAACCTACTGCGGGATAATCTTCTGCCCAGTCAGTCATGTCTCTTTCGAGACATGATCGCCCAAGCGTGTTTCACGTATGGCACTTAACTGACTGAACTTATGCTTAGTGAATCAGAACACTTTGACGTGGTATGATGCTTACACAACTGGTCATGCCGTATTAATTAATACGGAGTAGTGAGTTCGATACTCACCAGGTGGACCATAATGTAAGGTATGCTTTGTGAATCGGAGCATTTTGATGTGGTGTAGTGTTTAGTAACCTTGTCTCGCCGTAACAATGACTACTGAGTAATGAGTTCAATCCTCACTGGGTGCCCATTACTTTCGGCCTTGTGCAACATGTAAGGTATGCTCGTTGAAACAGAACGCTTTCACGTAGCGTAATATTTAGAAAACTATGTTCACCATGTCAATTACTCCTGAGTAGTGAGTTCGATCCTCACTAGGTGAGCCATACTTTCGATCTTTTGCAACATATGTGCGTTGTAAAGCAGTGGATATCGACTCGGAATGAGAAATCGGAGTGCCGAGTTCGAATTTCAGTTGAAATTTTTTGCATTCACATAGGCACAAATATCCTCAGGAAAGGTATTAATCCATCTCTTCCCTCCAGTTATGGGTTAAATATCAGGACAGATTGGGTTCTATAGCCTTGGCTGGCAACCAGTCTACCGCAGAAAGCAATGGTAACCTACTGCGGGATAATCATCTTCCCAGTCAGTCATGTCTCTTTGGAGACATGATCGCTCAAAGCGTGTATCACGTATGGCAGTTAACTGACTGAATGTATGCATAGTGAATCGGAACAATTTGATGTTGTGTAATATTTAGAAAACTTATCTCGCCGTATGAATTACTCTTGAGTATTGAGTTTGATACTCACTAGGTGGGCTATAGTTTCGGACGTTGTGCCACATCCAGAGGATGTGCGTTGTGGTACAGTGGATATCGGCTCGGAACGAGAAACCGGGGAGCCGAGTTCGAATTCCAGTTGAATCCATTGCATTCACTTACGCGCAAATACCCTTGGGAAAGGTATTAATCCGTCTCTTCTTTCCAGCTATGGGTTAAATAGCAGGACAGACTGGGTTCTATAGCCTTGGTCGACAACTAGTCTACCGCAGAAAGCAATGGCAACCTACTGCGGGATAATCTTCTGCCCAGTCAGTCATGTCTCTTTCGAGACATGATCGCCCAAGCGTGTATCACGTATGGCACTTAACTGACTGAATGTATGCTTAGTGAATCTGATAACTTTGATGTTGTGTAACGTTTAGAAACCTTGTCTCGCCGTGGTATGTTCGGCATTTTCTAACATGTTTGTTGCGCTAAATATATTGCCTTAAAAATAAATAATACACCGACAATCCCGTCACACGCACAGCATTTACTTTCTTCCTTGAAGATCTGCTTTTAGGAGATTGTTGTGGTGATTTTCCCCTGGTAATCCATTGTTTTGCGTTGGACATTGTCGTATATAAACTATTTCTCATCACAGTCACAATATATTTGAGGGTAGTTAGGGTGATAGATTCCTCTTTAGTTTTCTTTTTTCCTAAAATTAAAATTACGTATGAAGCAACCTAATATTTAATAAGTTTTTTCTTTACAAAATCTTATTATAATTGTTTTTCCCTTCCATATTTCGCACGTCCGTTTCAACTTCAGAAGTAAGCGGCAGAAAAATAATAAATAATGGACTCTTCCGTTATGATCGCGTCGGTAAGCGAGGGAAACGACGCTACATGGTTTCAGTGAAAGAAAGAAAGAAAGAAAGAAAGAAAGAAAGAAAATAGTAGGTAAAAATGAATACTGAAAGAAAGAAAGAAAGAAAGAAAGAAAGAAAATAGTAGGTAAAAATGGATACTGAAAGAAAGAAAGAAAGAAAGAAAGAAAGAAAATAGTAGGTAAAAATGGATACTGAAAGAAAGAAAAAAGAAAGAAAGAAAGAAAGAAAGTAGGAGAGGAAATACAAACAATAAGAAAGAAAGAAAGAAAGAAAGAAAGAAAAAAAAGAAAAAAAGAAGGGAAGATAGAAGTTTTTAACGACTGTTTCAGTGAAATGGGAAAAGTTGCCAAATCAAAATCTTTTCATTTGTATTCATTTCTCAAAATATCTACCAGCTTTCATATTTATGATTGCCATTGCGGTATTTTGGTCTACGGCTATATCGTGTTGAATACAACAGTTCCCGTCCGATCACCGAAGTTAAGCAACATCGAACCTGGTCAGTACTTAAATGGGTGACGATTTGGGAATACCAGGTGCTGTAAACGTAAGAACCAGGAATGGTCCACCGGCCCTCCAGGTTTGGGGGCAGGGTTGGGTGCAGGGCTAACAACCCTGCCCCGTAAAAAGACAGTTTGTTACAGCAACAAAAAGTTGCTGCCCTATGCACCATCTGGATGTGATGGATAAATGATTGCGATATTTTGTTAAGCTCAACTATTTAACGTTGTGTTACGGGAATTTCTACGGATGTTTTATTGTCATAGAACTCGCTATGATCTTAGTCAATCATTAACCTAAGTATTAAGATTCATCAGAAAATTAAAATAGGAAAAGTGTAAACATTTCACGGGTCTTTCTAGTAAAAAAAAAATTAGTTTAAGAGAATAGTATTATTTTAATCCCCCCCCCATTTCAATATTGATCTATTTTTTGCTATAGCTTTGTCCAGGTTATTATTTTTGAAAAATTGCTTCAGGTTATGTGTTTCCAGTTGGGTCTCGCGTTTTTCTTGGTCTCGCGTTATTCTGGGTCTCTCATTTTTCTCTGCCTGAAGTTGAATTAAAGAATTGCCTTAACCAAAAAATCCTTTAAGTTTTTGTCGACAACAAAACTCCAACGCATCTGTCAATTGTGCTTGCTGACTCGTTAGATATTTGATACTTCAACGGAGTTCCACACGAACTTGCGACAAGATTGTTTGTATTTTGTTTTCTTGGGGTCACCCTGAGTATGGGAAACCAAAACTAACATTATCAATACCTCAAGCATTTTTTCCTTTTTTTTTGTTTGTTTGAAAAAAAAAAGTCAAGAAATCGGTGGAAATCCGTAGAAAGAGATGTACTGTGTACGGAGGTATTGCTGTTACAGAACATCTGTACCAGAAGTGGTTTTCAAGAATTCGATCTGGAAATTTGTCGGTTCAAGGTATACCTCGCTCCGACCGGCCAGTTGAGATTAACAACAGTTGAATCAACCCCCGTTTATATGACCAGGATGACCGCAGATATTTTCCAAATATCCAAATCGCTTGTTGAAAACTATTTACATTAAATTAGTTGATGTCAGCAGGTTCGATGTTTGGGTCGTGCAACAAATGAATGCGGACAACTTCATCCAACGGATTTATATCTGGGATTCTTTGCAGAAATGAAAAGAAAATGAACCGGTTTTGAAGCAACTAAAATATCTGGGAAGTGTTTTAACAGAGAACGAAAAGAGCGACATTGAGGTGTATTGGAAAAAAGGTGTATTGGAATAGCGTAGGAATCATTCCGAAAGCTAGGCAGAGTATTAAGTAATAGGGGTCCTGGTTATGATCGTAAACGGCATCCGGCAGCAAGACCTCTGATTAGGAGGTTGTGAGGAGTATGGAACCACCTCTTAATTGCTGTTGTTCCCAGGTCCATCCTGACCGGAGTGGTAGCACCTGCTAGGGTCCCAGCTATGGGTAAATAGTTAACCCCCCAAACCAGGGTCAAAATGCTATGAAGGTATTTAACAACAAAACACATTTGAATAACAAATATATTACCAACAAAAATTTTTTGAATAAAAAATATATTACCAACAAAACATTTTTGAATAAAAAATATATTACCAACAAAACATTTTTGAATAAAAAATATATTACCAACAAAACATTTTTTAATAAAATATACATTACCAACAAAACATTTTTGAATGAAAAATATATTACCAATAAAACATTTTTGAATGAAAAATATATTACCAACAAAACATTTTAGAATGAAAAATATATTACCAACAAAACATTTTTGAATGAAAAATATATTACCAACAAAATATTTTTGAATGAAAAATATATTACCAACAAAACTTTTTTGAATGAAAAATATATTACCAACAAAACATTTTTTAATTACCAACAAAGCTTTTTTGAATGAAAAATATGTTACCTACAAAACCTTTTTGAATAAAACTACTTGGAGACAATTGAACCATATTAAAAAATGTAAAATGTGATCCCAATATTCTAAGACTGACCCTTAAATGACCAAAATGGTTGATTAGTTGTTAAACTTAAACCAAACCAAACTAATAGAAAAATTTCACTGCGAAAAGTACTAATTTGCTACGTGTTATCTGCCCACTTGTATGGCAGTAAGTGTTGGACGATATCCCAAAGATGAAGAGAACGAAAAGTGGACCGTTTATAACAATGTGAACGCGAATGATCATGGGGGAAGCAAGGTGAGCCACCATAAACAACCTATAAAGCAGGACTTCACCCGAAGAAGGTGATGATTTGCATTTGGTGGGATTTGACGGGCATTGTCTTTTACGAGCGTCACTCCACTAACAGGACCATCAATTTGGTATGTGTACTTGACCAGCTAGATAAATTAAACGCAGCGACCTACCAAAACCATCCAGCATTTGTTAATCCTAAGGACATCGTCTTTCATCATGAAAACGTAAGACAACACATTTAAATGAACCTTTAAAATTTGATCTCATATTTTGTTTTAACATGATCGATTTTCTCTTCTTCCTTTTCTTCTTCCTCCTCTAGACTACTACTACTACCTCTTCTTTTTCCTTTTTTCTTTCTTTTCTTCTTCCTACTTTTCTTCCTCCTCCTCCTCCTCCTCTCCTTCTTCTTCTTCTTCCTGCCCTTTTCGTCTTCTTCCTCCTCCCCTACTCCTTTTCTTCTTCTTCTTTCTCCTTTTCTACTTTCTCCTTCTCTTCTTCTTTTTCCTCCTCCTCTTTTCTTCTTTTCCTTCTTCTTCATCTTCTATATGTCGTCTTCTTTCATAACGTGGGCGATCATGGCTCTTCACAGCATGCTATCCCTTGTAACTTTTAGCTTGGTGTTCGTTCTTTTTACTACACCTTTCGTTTTCTGCGTTGGCACCCATATACACAATCCCGTGAGTGTAAAATTTTCCAACCCTTCTTTCCTCATTATGTGTCCTAGAAACTTTATCTTCTTTGAAACTCAAGTTAAATGTTATCGCAAGTGAGAATAAAAGTTGTCATAAGAAATGAATGCAAACGTTATACAACATGGGTGATCATAGCCCTCCACTACTTTCTATCTTCTGTTGAATTAGAGTATTAACTGTTGACTCTTTACCATTACACTTTATCTTTGTTCTGCTACCCATGCACCTGTTTAATGTGCCATATATGGTTCTCTACAACTTCCTGTTCTTTGTGGTTCTAAGTAGCTTTTGACACATTACCATTTCTTTTTGTTCTTGTTATGTTATTCATTCAATTCTTTTATTTGCCGTATATTTCAGGGCGTAAGCGATCACAACTCTCCACAACTTCTTTTCCTTTGTAATTTTTCATCCTGCCATCGATTAATCTCTTTTATGCGCCATATCCTTTCCAGAAATACGCGATCATGTCTCTCCACAACTTCCTCTCTTTTGTTTCTCTAAGTAATCTTTGACCTGTTACCATCCTTATTTGTTCCCGTTCTGTCACCCATTCAGATAAACTGATAAAGTAGGTGATCATGACTCTCCACAACTTTCTCTTTTATTTCTCTAAGTAAATTTTGATCCTTTGCTATCCATCTTTGTTCCTGTCTACCATCAATTCGCATAAACTAGTCGAGTAGGTGATTATGGCTCTTCGCAACTTCCTCTCAAACGGGTTAACTGGTTTATCATGGATGTATTGAAGGCAAAGTGGTCAGATGGAAACGAACTTGTATGACATAAGATGGCGAGGGAGTGATAGTAAAAAATAGACATTTCTAAAAGCTATAAACGATAGAAAGCTGTGAAGAGCCACTTTTGCTTACGTCTGGAAGGGACACAGTCACAGAGAAAAAATTTCTATAACGTAAAAAGAAATGGTAGAGTTTAAGGACATTTTATATTGCATCGCATGTTAAGAATCAGCCATTTTGGTGCCGAGACGATTAACGGAAGATGTTGAGCTAAATAGAACCTCGAAATATTTTTGTATATTTTAAGATTATTTGATCAAAACTAGCACTTCTTTACGAAGGGGCGATAAAGCATTCACCACCTAGTAAAAAAAGAGAGAAAAATTGGATTAGCGACACACCGTTGATATCGTATGTCACGTGACAAGCTAGGCCTAGAGTAGAATGCCCTTTGCACTTAACAAAGATTTGGTGGGCGGTGGCTGTGATGGTGGGTGTTGGTTTTCAGCTTTTCCTCCCTGACATTCTTTCTCTGATTGAAATTATTTTTGCGTTGAGTTTAATAGCTATTTTTCTTATTTTTCTTCTTCATTGACTCAATCCTTTATCTATCTATCTATCTATCTATCTATCTATCTATCTATCTATCTATCTCTGTTCATGTCTATCTCACTCTGCTTCTATCTATCTATCTATCTATCTATCTATCTATCTATCTATCTATCTATCTTAGTCTGTTCATATCTCTCTTAATCTGATCACATCCTTCTTAGTCTGTCCATATCTATCTATCTATCTATCTATCTATCTATCTATCTATCTATCTATCTCTGTTCATATCTATCTCACTCTGTTCTATCTATCTATCTATCTATCTATCTATCTATCTATCTATCTATCTATCTATCTATCTATCTCTGTTCATATCTATCTCACTCTGCTTCTATCTATCTATCTATCTATCTATCTATCTATCTATCTATCTATCTATCTATCTTAGTCTGTTCATATCCTTCTTAGTCTGTCCATATCTATCTATCTATCTATCTATCTATCTATCTATCTATCTATCTATCTATCTCTGTTCATATCTATCTCACTCTGCTTCTATCTATCTATCTATCTATCTATCTATCTATCTATCTATCTTAGTCTGTTCATATCTATTTTTCTTTCTCACTTTTTCCTTCTTTTCTTATCTATTTTTACAGTTTCCACTCAACTTCTTTTATTAATTGAAAACAAATTTAACTTCTTTCTCTTTGTTTTTAATCTATCACACATTAAACAAAAACTTATTTTCATTTTTTTATTTATCTTGAAATGGCTACAGTAACGCCCTTCTTTTCTTTAGTTTGAAGAGTACGTCTGTTTTGATTTTCCCGCCAAAATTCAAACAGACATCAGCGAAATATAGAAAGACGAAGAGAAACTGACAGAATACATCAGCACCAACATTAATGTAGAAGAAATTTAATTTTTTTTTCCCTTCTTCGACACTTACGCAAATAGGTAAAGAAGTCTATTAAATGAGTCAGGAGAAAGAAGAGGCAGGATAACCTGAGTAGCAATGAAGACGGCAAAGGTAGCCATTAGCAACATCAGCGCCGCTATCATCCTCTCTATTATATATATATATACTAGCAGTATAGCCCGGCGTTGCTCGGGTGTAATGAAAGCTTTAAAACTAATCCATTGTCCTGGAGCTCAGACTCTTTGGACGTTGGCACGAAAGACTAAAAAGCAATAGTTGTTTCCAGTTAAAGCGAAACCGTAGACTGAAAGAAAAATGAATAGATGTAAGTCAAATTTTAATTTCCTGATATCGATATCAAATAAGTCTTTTTCGTCGTAAACTGAATTTTAAAGGCAAAATAAGTCCTCTGAGTAAATGGTATCATGGCTGAGACTAAGAACTATAATTATACCTACTTAGAGCCCAACCCGAAGCAAAAACTAAAATAAAAGGGCTGAAAAAATACAATCATACAGACAGATAAACAGACACACACAGACATCTTGCCTTTTATATATACATATTATCGATTTTCTGCACTATTGTAAGAACTGCAACATGGAAACTTCTAAATATCGTTTCTTATGTCTTTGTCTATGAGTGTATCAAATTTGATTAAAATCGGACCACTCTTTCTATAACCCGATTTTTTCGATTATCGTTTTTCGATATTTATCGGGGGTACCTGGACACAAAACCTAGCTAAGAACACTCGCAGACGCTTATAGTACAACTGTGTAAATTTTCAAGAAAATTGGTTCAGCCGTTTCGGAGTCTATAGGTAACGGACACACACACAGACAAAGTTCCATTTAGTACATAAGTTTATATATATATATATATTACGGAAATTAACGAAATTTAACGAAACTTGGTTATAAGCAACCGACAATTTGTAATGAATTATTTTGAACATTATTTTTATCGATATTCGTATTTAAGTAGATATTCTGTTTTTAATTAAACGGTACCAGATCAAATGGTATGCTTTCCCTATGTAATAGGGGTCGCAGGTTCGAATCCTGCTGGGTAGCACACATTTTCGTCATAAAAATTTATCGTGAAATAATCAGGCCGGTAGATATAAATATAAAATACTGTTTAATTAAAAACAGAATATCTACTTAAATACGAGTATCGATAAAAATAATGTTCAAAATAATTCATTACATATATATATATATATTCCTCCTCTCAAGCTCATGGAGAGAGAAACAATGTCGAGGAAGCGTCGGCTTAGTCCATTCTCTTTACTACCAATTGTGAAAGCTCTTACTGAACGTTCGCTCTTTAGCAGTGCCGTATTGGTATACATTTTTGCAATAATTATGTGACGAATAGTGAAGAATATATATATATATATATATATATATACCTTTTCTATTATGATAAAGACCATTATATATAAAAATATATATAATCTCTGTCATAATAAATACCATTGTATATATATATATATATATATTAATCATATCACCCCAAGCAAGGCGATAACGCCACTGATGCGCAGGGGGCTACGTAAGGGTAAAAAGAATGGAAAAGAGAAAGCCGGAAACCGCACCCTAAACAGGGAACAAGGGATGAGCCTCTTCACCTGTTCAATAGACGTGGGTGGAGTGTGAACCGGGCAATAGTTTAGTCTATCGACTCCAATTGAAAAAAAATAAAAGAAGAGAGTGAAAAGATTGGAAAAGAGAAAACCGGAAACCGCACCCTAAACAGGGAACAAGGGATGAGCCTCTTCACCTGTTCAATAGACGTGGGTGGAGTGTGAACCGGGCGATAGTTTAGTCTATCGACTCCAATTGAAAAAAAATAAAAGAAGAGAGTGAAAAGATTGGAAAAGAGAAAACCGGAAACCGCATCCTAAACAAGAAACAAGGGATGAGCCTCTTCACCTGTTCAATAGATGTGGGTGGAGTGTGAACCGGGCGATAGTTTAGTCTATCTACTCCAATTGAAAAAAATAAAAGAAGAGAGTGAAAAGATTGGCAAAGAGAAAACCGGAAACCGCATCCTAAACAGGAAACAAGGGATGAGCCTCTTCACCTGTTCAATAGATGTGAGTGGAGCGTGAACCGGGCGATAGTTTACTCTATCTACTCCAATTGGAAATTGTGTATATTTAAGCAGCATTTTTTCATTGATGCATGTTTCATTAAATCAAAAAACAAACTAAATTAACTCTAACATCTTCAATGATTGCCAGAAAGAATATATTAGACAAATCTGAAGAAGTTTAAATAAACGATTATACGAACATCATTAAAGAAAAACAACATTAAATATATTAATTGCTCACTGTAAAAGGACTGAACACAATTTTGATATAAAAATAATGCTATTCTGACCAAAGAAAGAAAAATTCGCCAAGACGAATATGTTTCAAGGTTAGTCATGGTTAACATAGAACAAACAATAAATATTGTTACACTTTCGATCAGGGGTTTCCAAACGTTTTAGATTTGCGACCCACTATTCATGACCATAGCTTATAGCGATCCACTCAAATTTACTGGGCGAAAACATTTTAACTTTTAATTATCAATATCTAAATTTTTTTAATTTATTTCTAGATATCTTTGTAAGTAGATATCTAACCTTTGGTCAAAGAATTTTAACTTTTGATTGAAATATCATAGGCGTAGGAACTGGGAGAGGATTATATCTATATATAATCAACAAAGTATACCCAGAAATAAAAACAGATATCTATGAGAAAAATTTAAAATTATGCAATCAACTGTTAAAACCGGTACTTTATGATTAGGTGAACATTGATTTTCTTTTTACGATGAGGAATGATTAAATTGAGAGCATGACCAACCCTGATTCGTTAAGCTCGTCAAAACAACATACTGCTTGATACAACAGACAGTTTGCCAATGAAAGTTTGAGTCCTGACCTTTCTCAACAGACAGCGTTTAATCGAAGTTAATGAGTAATTCTAGTATAATTTTTATGACCCACTATCATTCCGCTTGCAACCCACTAGTGAGTTGCGAACCATAGTTTGGGAAATTCTGCTTCAGCTAATTTCCGCCTAGTATCTTCTTATAATCGTCTGCCCAGTCAGTCATGTCTATTTCGAGACATGATCGCCCAAGCGTTTATCACGTATGGCACTTAACTGACTGACTGACTGATCCTCTTATTGTATATGCAAATTCTAAAAACAGGAAGAGACGTTGTGACGTTTCCAAGAATTTACTGTTTATTTGTTTATTTGTTTATAAACACTTAAGCATTTTATGGCAAATTTTTATTTTTACTTACAAAAATCTATAACTAATATAATTATACTATTTTATTTATTATGACAATGCATTTATAGTAATTTTTAAATATTTTTTTATCAAAAAAATATACTGCTGGTATTTTTACTATTTTTTATACTGAAAATGTATTGCTGGTATTCTTTTCTATTTTTAATAATGAAAATGTATGGCTGGTATTTTTTACTATTTTTTATATTGAAAATATATGGCTGGTATTCTTTTCTATTTTTCATAATGAAAATGTATTGCTGGTATTCTTTCAATTCTTTATAATGAAAATGTATGGCTGGTATTTTTTACTATTTTTTATATTGAAAATGTACGGCTGGTATTCTTTTCTATTCTTTATAATGAAAATGTTTTGCTGGTATTCATTAATTTTTATGTACTGCTGGTATTTTATTATATTCTTTATAATGCAAATATATTGCTGGTATTTTTTTTACTTTTCTTACATTGAAAGTATATGGCTGTTATTCTTTTCTATTTTTTATAATGAAAATGTATTGCTCGTATGTTTTACTATTTCTTTATATTGAAAATGTATGGCTGGTTTTATTTTCTTTTTTTATGAAAATAAAATGCTATATTCTTTTCAATCTTTTTATAATGAAAATGTTTTGCTGGTATTCTTTTCTATTTTGATAATGAAAAGTTATTGCTGGTATTATTTACTACTTTTTAAAATGAAAATGTATTGCTGCTTTTTTTTTTACTATTTTTTATACTGAAAATGTATCGCTGGTATTCTTTTCTATTTTTATAATGAAAGTGTACTGCTAGTATTCTTTTCTATTTTTTAAAGTGAAAATGTATTGCTGGTATATTTTAATATTTTTTTATAATGAAAATGTATGGCTGGTATTTTTTTTTTCTATTTTTTATAATGAAAATGTATTGCTGGAATTCATTTCTATTTTATAATGAAAATGTATTGCTGGTATTTTTTACTATTTTTTCATATTGAAAATTCATGGCTGGTATTAGTTTCGATTTTTATAATAAAAATTGTATTGCTGGTATTCTTTTCTAGTTTTTATAATGACAGTGTACTGCTGGTATTCCTTTCTATTTTTTATAATGGAAATGTATTGATGTTTTTTTAAATTTTTATAATGAAAATGTATTGTCGGTATTCTTTTCTATTTGTTATAATGAAAAAGTATTGTTGGTATTCTTTTCTGTCATTTATAATGAAAGTGTTCTGATGGTATTCGTTTCTATTTTTTATAATGAAAATATATTGCTTTTATTTTATAATATTTTTTTATAGTTAAAATGTATGGGTGGTATTCTTTTCTATTTGTTATAATGAAAATGTATTGTTCTTATTCTTTTCTATTTGTTATAATGAAAGTGTACTGCTTTTTTTGTTTTTTATTATGGAAATATCTTGCTGGCATTTTTTACTTTTTTATATTGAAAATGTATTGCTGGTACTTATTTCTAATTTTAATAATGAAAATGTACTGCTGGTATTCCTTTCTATTTTTTATAATGAAAATGTATTGCTAGTATTCTTTTCTATTTTTATAGTATTTTTATAGTATTTTTACTATCTTATATTGAATATATATGGCTGGTGTTTTTTTCTATTTTTATAATGAAAATATACTGCTGGTATTTTATGATATTTTTATAATGAAAATATACTGTTGGTATTTTTTTAGTATTTTTTAAAAAATATATGACTGGTATTTTTTTATTTTTTATAATGAAAATGGGTTGCTAGTAAGCTTTTCTATTTTTCCTGATGAAAATGTACTGCTGGTATTTATTACGATTATTTTATTTTGAAAATGTATGGCTGGTGTCGTTTTGTATTTTTTATAATGAAAATATACTATTGGAATTTTTAAATATTTTTTATAATGAAAATGTACTGCTGGTATTTTAAAATATTTTTTATATTGAAAATATACGGCTGGTACTTTTTCTATTTTTTATAATAAAAATGTATTGCTGGTATTTTTTATATTTTTTATGAAAATGTACTGCTGGTATTTTTTACTATTTTTACAGTGTTTTTACCCCATTCATCCAAAACTGGGACGCTATCAAGTGCTATCACAATGAGTCAGTGTTGACTCATATATATATATATATATATATATATATATATATATATATATATATATATAATAAACTATTTTTTTTTATTTCTACTATTATATTTTATATTTCAGACCGCCCTCGGTCCTTCATCAGAAACAAATGATTTTAAAATTTGAATTAGCAACGTATTTCGTGAGATTTCGCGAGAGCGTCTGTGAAGAGTCTGTTTACATCACGTGACGCGTTTGTTTATATCACGTGATGCGTTTGGGGAGAGAGTTTTTGTTTTTACATCAAGTGACGTTGAAAGCGACAGATTTTTTAAAATTATGTTTGGAAATGTAAACCTATCTTTAATAATGCTTGTAAATTTGTTTTAGATAAAAATGTTTTTGAATGTATCTAAAAAGTTTAGTTATTGAAGTATTTGTAAAAATTCAAAGCAGCTAAGTTTCTATTTAATCCTAGCTTGTGTGTATTTAATTTTAAAATCCAGTATTTTTCTTTCTTTCTGCGTGTGTATGTAAAACTAAAATTGGAGTCTATTAGTAAACATTTGCAATTTTCTAAGGTGTGACCCGGTTGATAGAAATGTGCTCCTACTGGAGAATATTGATTATTTTGGCGTATATTAAGTTTGTGATTATTGAAGCGAAATCTAATGCTATTACCGGATTCGCCAATATATCCACTATTGGGACATATTGAACAGAAGAGGAAGTAAATAATGTTTTCGCTGTCACAAGTGAGGCGTGGTGGGTGCAGTTTGATTTTGGTGTTGGGTACAGAGAATATTGTGTCGTTTACCAAATGTTTACAAATTAGGCACATGGGTTTCTGACATTTTAAATTCCCTGATAGGTTTGTGTTTCTTAGATATTTGTTAGAAGTGAGGATAGTTGATAGGTTGGGTGTTTGTTTCATTGCATTTATGGGTGGTTTATCGAAAATGACTTTGATTTTTTTCTTTGATTGGAGGTTCTTGTAATCATTTTTTAAATTTTTGATAAGTGTGTGTGAATGTTGATTGTGGTTAAAAACCACATGAAGAGATGTATAAAATTTCAAAAGCCCTTAAAATCACACCACCTGGCAGACCCATAATATCAGGCATTGGTACTCTCACAGAACTTATATCTGGATACATAGACAATATCCTAAAACCTTTATTGCCTGACATACGTAGTTATATTAGAAACACTACTGACTTTCTTAACAAATTACAAAACATTAACTTAGTCCGCGATGATAATATCCTAGTAACGATGGATGTTACTTCTCTGTACACGAACATGCCACATGTTGAAGGAGTATCAGCCTGCCATGAGTTCGTTAAAAGCAAACATTCAAAAATTTTAAAAATGATTACAAGAACCTCCAATCAAACAAAAAAAATCAAAGACAAGTGGATAATTCTAAATGAAAATATAATGGTTCGTTTGTTATCATTCAGTCAGTCAGTTAAGTGCCATACGTGATACACGCTTGGGCGATCATGTCTCGAAAGAGACATGACTGACTGGGCAGAAGATTATCCCGCAGTAGGTTGCCATTGCTTTCTGCGGTAGACTGGTTGCCGACCAAGGCTATAGAACCCAATCTGTCCTGTTATTTAACCCATAACTGGAAGGAAGAGACGGATTAATACCTTTCTCAAGGGTATTTGCGCGTAAGTGAATGCAATGAATTCAGCTGGAATTCGAACTCGGCTCCCCGATTTCTCGTTCCGAGCCGATATCCAATGCACCAAGTACTGCACTTAAATTGGTAAAGTACCATAACAATCCCAGAAGAAAATTGGTAAAGCACATCATAACAATCCCAGAAGAAAATGCAAAAATGTTCTTTAGACATTAGTTCAAACCCTGTTAAGAGTTCTATCCATGTACGCATTATTTTTATTTATTTATTTTTTAATTATTAACATATTGATTTTTACGGTTTATCGACCCTTAGTGGATTATTTAAAGTCGAAACATATTTTGGATTGTAAAAAGAAAATAATTCTTTTTATTTTTGCGAGTGAATGTTGCATTTATTTATTTTTTTGGAATATCAATAATTTTTTCGAGATATGTTTTATTATTTTACTATTTAACCCATAGCTGGGTGGAATAGGTGTACTTATACCTTTTACAAGGATATTTGCGCGTAAGTGAATGTAACGATCTCGGTTAGAATTCGAACTCGCTTCTCGGATTTCTAATTCAGGGCCGCTATTCACTGTCCCACCTTCACAGCCACCTTTTTTTTTTCATTTTTTTACCCCAAAAATGTGCAGGGAAAAATGTCATGGTGCCATTTCTGACCTTAGGTCTCTGGTTGAATCAGGCTAAGAAATGAATATACATTAGTAATCAAAGGAAATAATAATGATAACGATGATGATGATAATAATAGTAATACTAAAACAAGAAGTCGATAAACAAATGTATTGGAAGGTTGGGGTGTGGGTGGGGTAGGTAGAAATAGAAATACGAAGGGGAAAAATGCGAAAAACGATCGAAGATGACAACCTTTGAGGGAGAAAAAAAAATTAATCGCACCCTAACTGATGTGATATTTTTTTGACATACGAAAAATCCCTCTGACATGTTCTCCCCTTTAGTACGGATTTACACCGACCATCAAATGGAAGTTGTCACTTAACGTCAAAAAAGATTCTTCAAGAAGAATTGAAAAGACGATAGATTCTCTCAATTCCCCTAAATTATTTTTCTTTCTTTTTTTTAAAATCGATTTGGAATAAGGAAAAAGAAGAATCAATCCTGGTAGCAACAGCAATGATAATTTCAATGAGAAATTGAAAACAACAGTAACAAGAATTTAAATGTTAATTACTCACTAACTTACATCCTCTCTCTCTCTCTCTCTCTCTCTCATGCTCCTTTCTTCGTCCATTCCACTCTCATCAGTATTCTCATCCTTCTCCTACCCTCTTCCTGACATGCCCTGTAACCTGTCACTCTTTCTCATAACCGTCTATGTAACCCCCTGCTCAACAGTGGCAATAAAATGCCTTGCTTGGGGCGACACGATTATAAAAAAAATCCATATTATAATGGAAGATGACATCATTAATAAAAGAAATAGTTACTTAACTTTGAAGCATGAGGACAGAACTTAATATTAATGAACCACAACTCCAATTGATATTTTTTACTCATTTCACCCCAAGTAAAGCAACAAAGTTATTAAGACGCATTTGGATACTGAGGGTAAAAGAATATGAGTAAAAAAAAAGAACAAAGAACTTGAACAATAAAAACAGCAATTAAGAAGACAGAAGATAACGATTGACATTGCATTTGAATTTCTGAAGATCAAATTCAATTCATTTTTTATCCGTATGCAGGAGGTTTATTTCCAGTATATGTTGTGGATCATTCTTAAATCCTTTCTAAGTAGACTTAGTTTTCTGAATAGGCTTATTGAATCATTCCCTGAACATTGGAGTTGTACAATCTTCGCACAAATCTGCCATCATTGTTTGCCTCTTTCCTCTTCGTGTCGTATTTTGTGCTATGATAATTAAACACCAGCAAAAAATAAGGATAAAAATTCACCAACTCACTATTTAAGAAGTTACTGAGTGTGAAAGAATCTGAGAAAAAAAAACATTATTAAGAAAAGAGGACATTAAAAAGACAGTAATTTAGGAGACAGAAGATGATGATTTATATCGCATTTAAATCTTTGTAGACCAGAGAGTTTCACAAACGAGAAGTGCGTGGGAAGAAACTGTTAGCATAGAACTTACGGTTATATCTAGCCATTTAAACACTAAAATGACGAGATATTGCCGCCAATCCCGTACTGCGCTTAAATTCATAAAGTCTAGGTCTTAAAGAAGAAAGTTCATTAGAAAAATGGGAGAGCCGAGTTCGAATTCTATTTGAATTCGTTACAGTTATTTACGCGCAAATACCCTTGGGAAAGGTATTAATCCCTCACTTCTCTCTCCAGCTATGGGTTTAATAACAGGACAGATTAAATTCTATAGCCTTAGTTGTCAACCAGTGTAATTCAGAAAGAAATGGCAACCTACTGCGGGAAAATCTTCTGAAGACTCTCTTCCAAAATGCATTGAGCCAACATGGAAGAAAAACTCATAAAATTAACATTGATGCACAGCCTGCAACATTGCGGAAAAAGCGTTTTATTTATCTACTAGCAGTATAGCTCGGCGTTGCTCGGGTGTAATGAAAGCTTTAAAACTAATCCATGGTTCTGGAGCTCAGACTCTTTTTACGTTGGCATGAAAGATTAAAAAGCAATAGTTGTTTCTAGTCAAAGAGAAACCGTAGATTGAAAGAAAAATGAATGGATGTAAGTCAAGTTTTGATTTCCGGTATCGATGTCAAATAAGTTTTCCGTCGCAAACTGAATTTTGAAGACTAAATAAGGTCCCTGAGTAAATGGTATCATGGCTGAGACTAAGAACTACAATTATACCTACTTAGAGCAAGACCCGAAGCAAAAACCAAAATAAAAAGGCTGAAAACCTGATTTTGATCAGACCCGATAAGATATCGGGGTATCAATTTCCAATGTCGGAGTCAAATAAATCATCCAAGGATAAACTAACCTAAGTAAGTCCATGAAAACTTATGGCACCCATCGGGAGTAAAATTTGAGAAAATGAGCCATATTGATGGCTGAATATCGGTTTTTGATCAGATTCAATAGAATACCGAGTGTATCGATTTACGATATCGGGAAAAATGAGTCGACTGAGATCTAATGTTTAACAAGTTAGAGCAAATTCTGCCGCAAGAACCACGATAAAAGGGCTGAAATTTTGATCTTGATCAGACCTGATCGGATATCAGGGTATCGATTTTCGATATCGGAGGTAAATCGGAAAAAATAAGTCGCCTTTGACCTGACCGGAAGCCTAAAGAATATTTGTATGAAGTTTGATGAGAATCGGATAAAAATTGTGGATTTGTATAAAGGACAGACAGACAGACAGACAGACAGACAGACAGACACAAACATGTTGTCTTTTATATATATCTAAACCTATTTATAAATGGAACTTTGTGTGTGTGTGTGCGTGTGTCTGTGTGTGTGTATTCGTTACCTATAGACTCCGAATCGGCTAAACCAATTTTCTTGAAAATTTACACAGTTGTACTATAAGCGTCTGCGAGTGTTCTTAGCTAGGTTTTCTGTCGACGTACCCCCGATAAATATCGAAAATCGATAATAGAAAAAATCGGGTTATAGAAGGAGTGGTCCGATTTTAATCAAATTTGATACACTCATAGACAAAGACATAAGGAACGATATTCAGAAATTTCAAGGTTCCAGTTCTTACAATAGTGCAGAAAATCGATAATATATATATTTAAAAGGCAAGATGTTTGTGTGTGTGTCTGTTTATTTGTCTGTATGTCCTTTATGCAAATCCACAATTTTTATCCGATTCTCACCAAACTTTACACAAATATTCTTTATTTTGAGCTCCAGGACCATGGATTTGTTTTAACGCCTTCAGTACACCCGAGCAACGCCGAGCTATACTGCTAGTATATATATATATATATATATATATATATATATATATATATATATAGAGAGAGAGAGAGAGAGAGAAGCTATATTACATCGGTACGAAACTAACTGAAACCAAGATGCCATGTCAGGATCAAGATTCTTCTTTAGATTTTATTAAGGACTCATTCAGATTTCTTTAAAACACATACCCGTCAGTTTTGTATACGAAGCCTACATATAGCAACTGATTTTTTATTATTAAACTAACATATTTTTATGACTTCAAAAATTTATTGTTTGTTTGCATACCGGTATTTAAGTAGACACACAGGTTATTTTAAACAGTATTAATTATAAAAATGCTATACTTATTTAAAAAGAACAAACAAACATTTCTTGTTTCCTGTCAAATATTAACTCACGCCCTGGATGTTTTCAAATATCTCCTTTCTTAAAGGAAATGAAGCTTGTTCAAGCTGACACACTTACGCTTGAAAATAAAGATTTGATTTCTGAAGACCACTAAATGTTATACCTCTTTCAGTGGGAGTGTCTTTCCTAGCTTTTTCTTCTTGGCAGTGTAGAATGGTAACATCTTGACTATGTCTGGAATATGCGCTTTTGTTTTTGGCTGGGTAGATTGTTAACATCTTGAGTATATACTTAAGTATGTCCTTTCGTGTTTAGCAGTGTGAAATATTAACATCTTGAGTATGTTCTTTTTGGCAATGCAGAAAGTTAAATTCTAAAGTATGACCTTCAGTATGTCCATTTGTTTTTGATACTGTATAATGTTAACATCATGAGTATAACGTTTTTTGGCAGGGTAAAATGTTAATATCTTCAGTATAATCTTTTTTGGCAGTACAGGATGTTAACAACTTCAGTATATCCTTTTTGGCAGTGTAGAATGTTAATATCTTGAGTATATCCATTTTTTGGCAGTGTAGAATGTTAACATCTTCAGTATATCCTTTTTTGGCAGTGTAGAATGTTAACATCTTGAGTATATCCTTTTTGGCAGTGTAGAATGTTAACATCTTCAGTATATCCTTTTTGGCAGTGTAGAATGTTAACATCTTCAGTATATCCTTTTTTTGGCAGTGTAGAATGTTAACATTTCAGTATATCATTTTTTGCAGTGTAGAATGTTAATATCTTGAGTATATCCTTTTTTGGCAATGTAGATTGTTAACATCTTCAGTATATTCCTTTTTGGCAGTATAGAATGTTAATATCTTGAGTATATTCTTTTTTGGCAGTGTAGAATGTTAATATCTTGAGTATATTCTTTTTTGGCAGTGTAGAATATTAACATCTTGAGTATATTCTTTTTTGGCAGTGTAGAATATTAACATCTTCAGTATATACTTTTTTGGCAGTGTAGAATATTAACATCTTTAGTATATCCTTTTTTGGGAGTATAGAATGTTAATATCTTGAGTATATCCTTTTTTGGCAGTGTAGAATGTTAACATCTTCAGTATAACCTTTTTTGGTAGTGTAGAATGTTAATATCTTGATTATGTCCGTTTTTTCTATTCTAGTTTCATATGTTACGTATTATTATTGCTGCTTTTGGAAATTTTCAAGTTATATGGATTTTGTTATTTGGTATATTTCTTTTGGACTTCATGGCACCACTTTATTGGATCCACAGTATCGATTCTTGAAGATGTATTCTCTCAAAAACATTTTTAATCATTGATCTGAGAAAACAGTGCATAAGTTATTGTCATTTTACTCTTGTTTCATTCAGATATTTTTCAAGTCTTTATACACTTATCATTTAAAGCTGCAGCCATTTCAATAAATTTCTTCTTCCTAATGAACACACATCGTACGCAAAACGCAAACAATCAGCGCTGCCATTTTGTTCTCGATTCGCGCGTATTCTCACTTCAATATTTACGTACCGACAATTAACTTATAATTCGACATTTGATGATTTCCCATCTAATTAAGTTAATTTGCCAAAAGAATTCAAAGATTCTTCGAGATTTTTTATTTTTTACATTGCCTGTTATTGCCAATTGTTTTTAGACTCGGTATGAAATCCTGTTTCTATTCGCCCCCGCCTGTCACCGACGAGATACAATGTCTGTTGCTAATTTAATCGTTAGAAAGTTGAGTAAAATAAAGCCAGTAGACATTTGAATAGCTTCTTAAGAATTGCTTATTAGAAGAGAAGATTGGATTAAAACAAATTGGAAATTGGTATTAATTGTATTAAACGGGTGATAGATTGAGGTAAGTAAAAATGAAATCGAGTTACGGAAGGAAAAGATTAAAAAAATGCGATAAGAGGAAGAAGAAAGATGGGAAAAGAGGCAGTGAGAAATAAAACAACGACAGAAAAAGAAGCAAAGAAGAAAGAAAGAGGAGCAATAAACAAGATATTAGGAAAGCAAGAAAGGATATATATATATATATATATATATATATATATATATTATGTGTGTGTATGTGTGTGTGTGTGTGTGTGTGTGTGTTATCGCCGCATAGCAATATTTTATGTCAACATAAGATAATATCATCTTTGATGGTGGATGTCTTTATGTTAACGTCCCTGTAACCTCTCTGAAGATGCTTCTTGTGAGCCGAAAGCTTAGAATCACCAAAAAAAAAAAAAAAAATCCAAATGTTAAACAATTTTTTTCTATATTTTCACTAGAAATTACATCCAAATTACAAGGTTTAGAAAGGCTCATGATTAAACATAATAGACATTCATTGTCTGTTATATTTTTCTAATATATGTTTAGAGAATATATATATATATATATATATATATAAACAAACAAACACACACACACACACACACACACACACACACACACACACACACACACATATATATATATATATATATATATATATATATATATATATATATCTTTCTACACACACATATATATATATATTTATATATATATGAAAATGATAACGATGAAAGAAAACTAAAAGAATGAACAAAATCAAACAAAGGAAAGAGAAAGAAAATAGATGGTTAGCAAACGGTCATAAAAAAGTAAAAAAAAAGTGGGGAAATAATAAACTAAAACTTAAATAAACACAAAGTGATAGTAAAAAAAATAAATAAACATAAAAGAATAATAAAAATAAAAGAGTTACAGAATTTGTGAATGAATTTTCAAAAATAAAACAAGTGGAATCATCGAGAAAAAAAGGAAGTTGTAAGAGAAAACATAAGTTTATAAATCATACCGGAAGTTGCAAAATACTATTTTTTTGACAAACGCAATCATCCAGACAACTTTGTTCACTTAATTTCAAATGTGCTTGGTTTTGAAAGAACTAGATTTTTACAAGTATATTTCGTGTTCTCCCTGTTTCCATACGCCCCACCGCCCTGACACACATTTTCTTATTATGCAATTTCACTAGCACAAATTAATCAATCAATCAATCTATCTATCTATCTATCTATCTATCTATCTATCTATCTATCTATCTATCTATCTATCTATCGCAGGCATTTTTTATCTATCTATTTATCTATCTATCTGTCTATAACTCAGGCTTTTTTATCTATCTATCTATCTATCTATCTATCTATCTATCTATCTATCTATCTATCTATCTATCGCAGGCATTTTTTTATCTATCTATTTATCTATCTATCTGTCTATAACTCAGGCTTTTTTTATCTATCTATCTATCTATCTATCTATCTATCTATCTATCTATCTATCTATATTCGTATATTTAGTTACAGTGGGATTATATATGTACATTTATATATATATATATATATATATATATATATATATATATATATATATATATAAACACACGGGAAACACACACAAATACAGACACACGCACGCACACACACACGCACACATATATATATTTATGTTTGAAAGTTTCTTATTGAATTGAAATCCGTTTTGAATACCAGTTTGAGAATCGTAAGTGATTTTGTTAATTATTGTCTGTTTTGTTTCAATATGAAGAGCTTCTGCATCTCTATCTCTCTGTCATCATTATATATATATATATATATATATATATATATATATATATATTCATGCCTCAACATGTATGCGCACCTAGATAGATAGCTATGTAGATATAGAGACAAATATGAACATCTACAATAAAATTATATATGTATATACATATATATATAGAGAGAGAGAGTGAGAGAGAGAGAGAGAGAGAGAGAGGGGGGGGGGAGAGAGAGAGGGAGAGAGAGAGAGAGAGAGAAAGAGAGTGCAATAGATATGCACATTTGAAATAGACAGATAAAAATATTTACAATATATATATATATATATATACATATATAGATATATATATGAACCTTTAGAATAGATAGATATGAACATTTTCAATAGATAGCTAGACGTACAATAAACGTATAGATAAAACGATAGATAGATGTATAAGTTGCTTCAGGTGTGAAGAAAGGTGAGTGAAGTTCTGCGACGCCGAATGAGTCGCGGCAAAAAGAAAAGCCTCTGAATTTGACGTATGAAAAAGTTGCGATTCGCTACAAGCGAAATTCATTCCAAGAAACGAAGCCGACAAGAAAACTCCGAAGCTGAGGGAGGTTTTTTTTTTTAACGAAGATTTCTTTTTTTGCGCGTTTTGTTTCCAATTGTTAAGTGGCAGTCTTACCCAAATTCACCGAGGAAAAGAAGAATTTCATGACAAGAGAACGAAACAAAGTACCTATTCTGTATGGCAATGGATCTTGCCAAAGGGCCGTCGTTGTACGTGTGTAAGAAGGATGACATACACATATAAAAATAAATAAAATATATTATCTACAGCATTGTAAGCCT
>JBBBDQ010000548.1:8087500-8092500 GCA_037127315.1 Ascarosepion bandense | reverse complement strand
TCTATGCCAATAAAGTTTATTCATATCTCGTTCTCTATCTATCTATCTATCTATCTATCTATCTATCTATCTATCTATCTATCTATCACAGTCTCTTCATATCTATCAACATTCTCCTCTCTCTTTCTCTGTCCCAATTTGTTTAAATATATCAATTTTTCTCCCTCACTTTTTTTCTTTGCCTGTTTCCTTATCTCTTTTTTTTACTCCCTTTCTCTCCTCCACACTTTCTTGATCTCTCTCCTTCTCTCTCCTTATATTGGTATGGATATAAAGTATATATTTGTGTATACACACAGTGACTCATGAATACGATTGCAGAATGCATTAAATTTCGATTTGTGCATAAAACTTTGGATAATACACACACACACACACGCCCACGCCCCCCCATATATATATATATATATATATATATATATATATATATATATATATATTAATGTGTTCCCATTTATCATTCAATGTTGATAAGTAAAATCACCCAGTCTATCTATCTATCTATCTATCTATCTATCTATCTATCTATCTATTTTATTTATACTTTCTTCTCAAAACTGCTACTTTGCAGAAGAGACTCCGGCGTGAGTGCTTCTCAGGACACTATGATATTAGCCTTTCCATTGGTCAATCATTATCTATACTGTTAACCCTCCAAAACTTCTTTCACTCCTATGACACACCTCATTCAGGTTTAATATTTAAACAGTAGATCCCTACCCTGAGTGGCTCCGGAGTCTTGAATTGGGCGAATTTTAAGATAAAAATCTATCTATGTATAAATTGAACGAATTGCTTGAAGAGGAAACCCGTGTGATTTGCTGTTTGACACTGAAAGAAATTGTTTGAGACACCATCCCCGTTACTTTTCAGACAGACATCGTATATTACTTGGTAAACATGTTTCAATAGAGATCCCTGATTAAAAAAAAAAAATGAACTTAATGTCTATCGGGTTAGAGAAGAAACGTTTTTATAAAAGAAACATGCCTCTTGACAGGAATCGAAGATGCATTTCCTTTTTAATCAGATAAACCTCTTCCAAGCCAAGCAAGCTTTCCCATTTAGCCATAAGAAGTCGGCACTGTAAAGCAAAACACAATTCCTCTGTCTAAGAAATATGCATCTCTCGTTAGGGCATTTCGAAGTCTATATCTATTAACATTATTTTCGTACGCGGAAGGTAAACAATGTTAATCGCAATCAATTAGGGGATTTTTAACACATTATTTCTTTTGCTACTATAATCACACCCATTAATGACTTGTCATAATACTGTTACTACTAACAGTAATAATAACACGCACACACAAGCACATACACACAAGCACACACACACACACATATATATTTATGTATCAGATAAAGATATATATATTTATATATCAAGAACAGTATTCAGGAGATTATGAGACAAAATGGAAAAAATATTTGTGACGTGTTTCATCCGTTTGGACTTTATCGGATTGCGGTTGTTGACTGCACATGCGCATAAATAAGAGACGCTGGTATTTTCCAAAGTTTTTGAAATAATTTTTTGCCATTTAGCCAAATTTATCGAGATTCTTTTTTCCTTTTCGTCTTCATTGTTTTTAAATATCCCATATTATGATTACAGAAAATTTGCCAAGAACAATGAATTGTTTAGAAGATGGACGTAAATTTACTGTGGCTATAATTTACTAGCGATCAGGACAGATTTAGATATTTTCGTCTTAGTGAATTATTTTCTCTTTTAATTTGAATAGCATTTGTTATATCAAAATTGTGAACAGTTTTGTGACGGTAAACAAGCAATGCGTTTAGTGAGTTTTTTTTTTTTTTTTTTAAATGTAGTTGATAGAGTAAATCTCTCCTTTAATTTTGACTTGTTGTTTTGTTTTGTATTGATTAAGTCTGGGTATTTCCATTAAATCGCAAAAAAAAGCAGCATAGTATGAATAAAAAAGGCTCTAAACTTAATAAAAACGAACTTTTTCAATCAAAATGTTTATATTTATTATTAAGAGGAAAGATCAAAATAATTTTTAATTATTTGTCAAAATTTTCTTGATCCCTTCTAACATGTTCTACATTTTGACAGAAAATCTTGTTTTGATTTGAGTTAGCGGTAACCAAAACGTTACGACTGTTTACAATGGAAAACGTAATGATTACATCACCCACTTTTTTTCGGTGACAAACACATTAATTTGGAAATTAATTGGAGTAGATAGACTAAACTATCGCCCGGTTCACACTACACCCACGTCTATTGAACAGGTGAAGAGGCTCATCCCTTGTTCCATGTTTAGGATGTGGTTTCCGGTTTTCTCTTTGCCAATCATTTCACTTTTCTTTTTTTTTTCAATTGGAGTAGATAGACTAAACTATCGCCCGGTTCACACTCCACCCACGTCTATTGAACAGGTGAAGAGGCTCATCCCTTGTTCCCTGTTTAGGATGTGGTTTCCGGCTTTCTCTTTGCCAATCTTTTCACTCTTACGTAGCCCCCTGCGCACCAGTGGCGTTACCGCCTTGCTTGGGGTGATATGATTAAAAAAAAAATTCTCGCAAAAAAAAACAACAAATAATTGTCGGATTTTAATGAAATTTTCAGTACTCATTCACAAATGATTGAAATTATTTTTGAAATTATTGCTTTTTTTTAAATCTTGGTAAAAATATTATTTTTTACCTCTTTTACCCACCTCCACCTAAATCCATGAAATTTGAATAAATTTTGCTTTGTAGCTTTCTATGATTTTATTAGTTAAACGCAGGACTCATTGGGGAATGTAAATCATCTTTTGTTTTTATATTTAGCCTCTGTATCCGAAAATTTGCTCCAAAGAGTAAAATTAAAAATGCAATTAAACTCTGATATTATTTAATTTGATAAGCTTTTAATTGCTTGAATACATAATAAAAATTAAGGAAATTATAGTCTGAAGAATATAATTTTTACGATTACTAATGAAATTTTAAATGGATTGCTTTCATTTATTTTTTTTAATTATAATAATTTATAAAGTTTCAAAAATACTTTTAAAATACTTCAAAGATTTGTTGCTGTTAGATTTTTAAGTTAATAATTGAAGATTATATTGCCTATCGAAAATTGAAAAGTTTAATACAAATCGTTTGGCCTTCATATTTTTAAAATAATTTAATTTTTCTTTTTGTGCATTTGAATTTTTTTTTGTATGGCAATTTCTATGTAAAAATTTAAAAGCCAGAGTTTCCTCCCCTACCCGAAGGAATTTGTACAATTTTGTCACTTGTGAACGCCATACACTTTTATCTCATCTCTAATCAACACGTTTGATATACGGCGAACAGGTCAAAAAGTTCAAATCTGTGATTAAGAAATAGTTTTATTCTAAATTTCACGCTATAAATAAGTAATACTTGTATAAATCAGATTCATTTAACATAAACTTTGCTAATTTTCCAAAAATAATGTGTTACAGATTTATATTCTATTTTTGCAAGATTTTTAAGTCCGAGAATTAACTTTTGCTTACAAATGTGTCGATCGCACAAAAATGGCAGTAAAATTCAAAAATCGAAAAGAAATCTCAAAATTGTATACTCCAATCAATGTAATTTCTGTTTGAAATAAACCAGAGAGTATTTTGCTTATTGGAAATAGTAAATATAGTCATTTAGCTTTCAATTAAACCTAAAATAAAAGTTTCAAGAAAACTTTTTAATTTTTAAAGATTCAGTTTAAAAGTTAGATATCGAAAATTACTGGAGGTACCAAATAAAGTCTTTCATTGTTCTAGATGAAATTGTGACAGTTATGTTGAGTTTGAATAAAATCTTTTCAGTTTTAGTTGTAACAGAATTAGTGAGTAGAACAACATATTTTTTTATTCCTTGGAGTTTGTCAGGAAGGACGGTTTTTCTATTTTGGAATTTTTTATGAACCTTTTGTTTTGCATTGAATATGAAACAGGGTAGTGAAAGGTCTTGAAAGTATTTTTAATATATATTTTTTTCTTCGCGAAAATATTGAGGGCTGCAAATTCTGAATGCTTTTAAGTAGAATCCATTGATCATTCTTGGTTTTATTTTGTCACAATGGTAATAGAAGTTTATTAAGTCATTTTTATTACTTGACTAGGAGTATAGCCCGGCGTTGCTCGGGTGTAATGAAAGCTTTAAAACTAATCCATGATCCTGGAGCTCAGACTCTTTGGACGTTGGCACAAAAGACTAAAAAGCAATAGTTGTTTCCAGTTAAAGCGAAACCATAGACTGAAAGAAAAATGAATGGATGTAAGTCAAATTTTGATTTCCTGGTATCGATATCAAATAAGTTTTTTCGTTGTAAACTGAATTTTGAAGGCTAAATAAGTCCTCTGAGTAAATGGTATCAAGGCTGAGAACTACAATTATACCTACTTAAAGCCAAACCTGAAGCAAAAAAGGGCTGAAAAAAATACAGACATACAGACAGATAAAAAGACACACACACAAACATCTTGCCTTTTATATATATTATATATTATCGATTTTCTGCACTATTGTAAGAACTGCAACCTTGAAACTTCTGAATATCGTTTCTTATGTCTTCGTCTATGAGTGTATCAAATTTGATAAAAATCGTCCTATCTTTCTATAACCCGATTTTCTCCATTATCGATTTTTGATATTTATCTGGGGTACCTCGACAAAAACCTAGCTAAGAACACTCGCAGACGCTTATAGTACAACTGTGTAAAGTTTCAAGAAAATCGGTTCAGCCGTTTCGGAGTCTATAGGTAACGGACACACACACGCGCGCGCGCGCACACACATACAGAGAGAGACAAAGTTCCATTTATAAATAAGTTTAGATTATCGATGGACACTAAGTTTCGTTTTCTTCTATTTCGTGTATAAATTCTATTGTATGTTTGACTTTATTTAGTTTAACTTCAAGATCCGGTAAGTCAGCATCACTAGGATATGTTAATAGAGCTTCATAAATACAGGGTGTCGATAAAGTTTGTGTGCACTTAAAAAAAATT
>JBBBDQ010000548.1:8055000-8082500 GCA_037127315.1 Ascarosepion bandense | reverse complement strand
CAAGAGTGAAATAAAAAAGAAAAAAAATGTTACACTCACAAACTCGCCAGTAATTGCAAGGAGCGCAGGAACTGCTTCTTCTGCCTGCACAGGCTCGGCTGCTGGATTTTTAGGCAAATGGCCTCCAAAACACGTAAATGAAATGCCGAACGAGCACTGTGCAGGACAGAAAACCAATTGTCCTCATAAGAGGAGGCACAAGCTTGGCTATCCAGCAGGTGTTGGCCGATTGCTGAATCCAACACAGCTTGAGTTGTTCTTATATTCCTATGAGAATTGCCTAAACGTATATTCGCGGGGACATGCTGCGCAACCCGTGTCTCCAACCTCAGATTGGTTCGTCCTATATATGCTGCATCGCAACAGCACTTGAATTTATACACAACAGAACTTTTACGAAAATAGGACAACCGATCCTTAACGAAGGATGGAAACACGGGCCTTGTCTTAAAAACAACACGCAACTGCACCGAAAAATAACCCGACGAAATACTAGCCGAAACTTTGTCAGTGACAGTGAGACATTTTCTTCCAAGCCAGGGTAATTTAAGATACAAAGGACAGCGACTTGGCCCTTCAACCTTTGGTTCTTTAAATATATATATATATATAAAACGTAAATATGTTATAATATCACTACAAAAGTAGATATTTTTTTTCGACACTACTTGTGTCTTATCAAGTGATAGTGCTGATTTCGATTTGAAGAGTTTTAAAAAGTTCAAAACTAGTCAAACCCCCTCAATCAGGGAAACATTGTTACATTGTCTGTAGTAACTAATCAAAATACGAGTAATTTCTAATTTGAAGAATAACAGAACAGACTCTAAAAACAATTTATTGGGGCATTAATGTTAATATGTGATTAAAATAGAAATCAGTATTCATACTGTTCATAATTTGGCTGGTGATTTGCCAGAATTTGCGTGATTCTTGGCCTTGATAACTCGCCCGTAGCTGCCATTTTGTGTTTTCCAGAACTCTATTGTAGCGACTGCGGGCAGTTATGAAAGAATTAAGGGCCAGATTATACCTTTCCTTGGGATAGATGAAGTAGTGGTTCCGGTGAGCTATGGATGCTGCGCGTTCAGTTGTTAATCAGGGCTGACTGTTTGGTGTTTGGTGATTTTGGGGGGGTTAAAAGATTCCATTCCAGAAAAGATCCATTCGGAGATTAGGACTCAGTTTTAGGTAAAGCATGTTTGAAGAAGTTTGAGAGAAGAGCTTCCGTCATATTGGACCGAAAGCTGTCCCCGTCTGACTTCCCATAGCGAAAAACCCTTCTATACGACGGTAAGTCAGGGAATGTCATTGGTTTGGAATTAATCTGAAGACTGACTAGGGATTGATCTGACGTGCCAATGAAGGGGATGTTCAACTTCTGCTGAGAATTTGTCAGGGCAGGATTTTAGAAAAACATCAAGGAGATTCGCCTGCTGTCCCGTCGCATCCGGGACTCAGGTGGGTTCTTCACTGATTTGGCTCAGTTCATATACAATAGAGAAATCTCTGCAGTATCTGATTTTTTATTTTTAGAGTGGACTAACCAATGTTTGTGGTGAACATTGAAATCACAATGTATGTGAATATTGTCAATCCTCTCTGATATTTGAGAACGATACAGAGCAAAGACGAATGTGGTACTATGGATAAGTGCCACGGTGAAACACATGTACGGAAGATTAGCGTCCTCTTACCCTGACGAGCCGAAGGGTGAAACCTAAGTAGATTTGTTGGCTCTTACTTAGATTTTTCTGTATATATATATATATATATATATATATATATATATATATATATATATATATATATATACTCTTTAATTTTTGTTTGTAATTATAGGAGAGTGTTTTGCCTAAGTGCTATTGCGTTCATTATTTTTGCAGGTCATACTTTACACATATCCATTCACACAGGACGCAGTCACACACGCGCATTCATGTATAAAGGAAAAAACACATTATAAATATTTCCTATAGACACAACCTCACTAGGTGCTCCATTTTTCTGCCTTGTGCCATATCTAAGCTGCAAAAATGCTTAGAAAATCACCTATATGCACATACACTCGCATATATATATATATATATATATATATACTAGCAGTATAGACGGCGTTGATCGGGTGTAATGAAAACTTTAAAACTAATCTATGGTCTCTTTGGACGTTGGCACGAAAGACTAAACAGCAATAGTTGTTTCCAGTTAAAGCGAAACCGCAGACTGAAAGAAAAATGTTAGTCAAATTTTGATTTCCTGGTATCGATATCAAATAAGTTTTTTACGCCGTAAACTGAATTTTGAAGGGTAAATAAGACCTCTGAGTAAACGGTATCATGGCTGAGACTAAGAACTACAATTATAGCTACTTAGAACCAAACCCGAAGCAACAACTAAAATAAAAGGACTGAAAAAAATACAGACATACAGGCAGATAAACAAACACACAAACATCTTGCCTTTATATATATATATATATATATATATATATAGGAAAGAATATTAATAAAAAGTTTTGAATTTAAAAATGTACTTTTTTGAACAGTATTTGTTTATTTTTATTATATTTTATATTTCAGACCGCCCTCGGTCCTTCATCAGAAACAACTGATTTTTAAATTTGAATTAGAAACGTATTTCACGATAGCGTTCGAATATTTTTTTGTTTACATCACGTGGTGTGTTTTTTTACAACATGTGGCACGTCCGTGGAGAAAGTCTGTTTGTTTTAGATAAAAATTTCTTGGAATATCTGAAAAAAATTTTTTAGCTATTGAAATATTTGTAAAGATTCAACACACCTAAGTCCCTATTTAACCCTAACAGTGGATATATCGGCGAATCCGGTAATAGCTTTAGATTTCGCTTCAATAATCACAAACTAAATATACGACAAAAAAATGTATACTCCCCAATTGCAGCCCATTTTAATCAACCTGATCATACTTTAGAAAATTGCAAATGTTTACTAATAGACTCCAATTTTAGTTCTACATACACACGCAGAAAGAAAGAAAAATATTGGATTTTAAAATTAAATACACACAAGCTAGGGTTAAATAGGGACTTAGGTGTGTTGAATCTTTACAAATATTTCAATAGCTAAAAAATTTTTTTCAGATATTCCAAGAAATTTTTATCTAAAACAAACAGACTTTCTCCACGGACGTGCCACATGTTGCGAAAAAACACACCACGTGATGTAAACAAAAAAAAATATTCGAACGCTATCGTGAAATACGTTTCTAATTCAAATTTAAAAATCAGTTGTTTCTGATGAAGGACCGAGGGCGGTCTGAAATATAAAATATAATAAAAATAAACAAATACTGTTCAAAAAAAGTACATTTTTAAATTCAAAACTTTTTATTAATATTCTTTCCTATACACATTAAGACAGTATACGTGGATGATCATCAATATATATATATATATATATATATATATATATATATATATATATAATCGATTTTCTGCACTATTGTAAAAACTGCAACCTTGAAACTTCTGAATATCGTTTATTATGTCTTTGTCTATGAGTGTTTGATTAAAATCGAACCACTCCTTCTATAACCCGATTTTTTCGATTATCGATTTTCGATATTTATCGGGGGTACCTCGACACAAAACCTAGCTAAGAATACTCGCAGACGCTTATAGTACAACTGTGTAAATTTTCAAGAATTTCTGTTCAGCCGATTCGGAGTCTATAGGTAACGGACACACACACACACACACACACACACACACACACACACACACACACACACAGACAAAGTTCCATTTATAAATAAGTTTATATATATATATAAGAGAAATGTTTTTAAATTGTTATACTTTGTAGCTAAATAGGAAACCTGACTTTTTTGTTTCTATTAAATAAATACTTTCCGCATTTTCTATTCTTGTAAAACGAATATAAAAGTCTACGACTTTCCGAATGGAAAGCTTCATTTTGTGCAAGTATTTCCGGAGAAAAAATGTTAATCGTTTTATACTCGATTGTACAAAAAGTGTGCACCCGTCCCTAACCAGTGCCATTGTCATTTTCAAATATCCATCTGTTACTATGTATATTCCAAACTTTCTTATACTTCCCGATTACCCGTCATCTTTTAGCCAAACCAACTTAGCTATCAAATTAATAATAATATAATAAAAAAGAAATGCTACCTTCCTATTATATCTCTGATCTTATAATTTTCTAAATTCGGCGTTTTCTTCCATTTTTCTCGACTTGTAATTGTATTTTTTCCATTTCAAACACAGCAGCCGATAATATCTTTTTCTTTATTCGCTCTTTTTTTCATTAAACCGACTTCCATAATGGCGGCTCTCGTATCTGCCGGGCACGCGCACAAGCAACATTAATAATGTAGAATCAGTGAACAGTAAATTCGTGCTTCTTATTGGCGAAATGCGTTTAGTGGGAAAATATCGACGAGCCTAAATTAATTATGTGAAATATGAATATATCGCCTGGATCTAGCGGCCGGCAAATTGCGATTGAAGACAATCAAAGATACTGCGTTCGCCAGATTAGTGTTGTGATTTCTGTGGTTGTTTCTAGTCGAAAATAGCGCTGAACCTAAGCCGATAGGATTATTTGGTCGGCGTGTGTTGTTATTTGCGTTAAAAAAAAAAAAAACGAAAAAACGATGACTTTTAGTTGAAGTTTTTGGCAACAATTATTTTTTATTATAGGTCTTTAACTGACTCACGTTTCTGTCTCTCCAAGTCAAATCAGTAACGTAGCTAGCTCATAAACTTACTCATTTTTTATCTATCTATCTATCTATCTATCTATCTATCTATCTATCTATCTATCTATCTATCTATCTATCTATGCGTTTGTTTACATTATCTATCTATCTATCTATCTATCTATCTATCTATCTATCTATCTATCTATCTATGTATTTGTTTACATTATCTATCTATCTATCTATCTATCTATCTATCTATCTATGTGTTTGTTTACATTATCTATCTATCTATCTATCTATCTATCTATCTATCTATCTATCTATGTGTTTGTTTACATTATCTATCTATCTATCTATCTATCTATCTATCTATCTGTGTTTGTTTACATTATCTATCTATCTATCTATCTATCTATCTATCTATCTATGTGTTTGTTTATCTATCTATCTATCTATCTATCTATCTATCTATCTATCTATCTATGTGTTTGTTTACATTATCTATCTATCTATCTATCTATCTATCTATCTATCTATCTATTTGCCAGGTCGTAGTATCAAATTGCATTATGAATAAAGCATGTCTCCTGTTAGCGAACTGGAAAAATTGACAAAATTCCTTAAGGCCATATGAAAGCAAATGGAAAAGACCGCCCAAATTGCAATGAACCAGATAATCATTTCTCTTAATTTGCTTCGGATCACAGAAATGGGGATCCACACACTTTTAATCTTGCATAACATATGTCAAACAATGTGTCCGCAATAAGATTACAGCTAAAATATTAAAAATATTGATAGAAAATAAGATATCGATCATTATTATATTATGCCATATGACGTTGCTTTTAATGTTTACGAATGTACTATTACCACTGGCGGCAATATTAGGTTTTTACTACATCTCCTGTTGTTTGATGTTTAGAACTCTTTAAGTCTTGATACTTTTTCTGTATTGTTTTTAAAGTTGATTCTTAGAAAATATAGTGAAATGGTTTCACGTTGCTTTCTTTATGGTTTGGAATTGGAATTCAGAGTTTTCCTTCTCCGAGATAGGCTTTTACTTAAAACAAGAAGATCCAGTTTACACTAATACTTAACACAAAGCTCGAATAGAGGTGAAACGGCTTCATACTCCTTTCATAGACATTTGGGTAAAGTTAAGCGCAACAGACCAGCGCGGAGTCAGTCAGTTAAGTGCCATGCGTGATACACGTTTGGGCGATCATGTCTCGAAAGAGACATGACTGACTGGGCAGAAGATTATCCCGCAGCAGGTTGCCATTGCTTTCTGCGGTAGACTGGTTGCCGACCGAGGCTGTAGAACCCAATCTGTCCTGCTATTTAACCCATAACTGGAAGGAAGACACGGATTAATACCTTTCCCAAGGGTATTTGCGCGTAAGTGAATACAATGGATTCAACTGGAATTCGAACTCGGTTCCCCGGTTTCTCGGTCCGAGCTGATATCCACTGTACCACAACGCACAGAGGCGAACCTGTTTTCGGTGCCGGTTACTGTTAGCGTACTCGTAAAAATAACAAAACAGAACACAAAACACAACAAAAATGCCGGAAGCCACACTGTATATAAAAAAAAAAAAAACAGGCTAGCAGTACAACCGAATATAAAGCAAGATATCACAATTTGAATGCTACCAGTTCTTCGAAAGTCATTCTTCTTTGATAGCAGGTAGATTCTTCCATGTGTTTCTCTGGTGAGTGTCTGATAATTATCGGGGTAAAGTTTCGTTTTAGGTCCCGAAGTCTTCCCCCCCCCACTGCAAATTTATCCAAAATAACATTATTTCTGTGCAAATGTATATGCTGAACTCAAATCAATAATTAGTTATTGAAGAAAACTAACTTTATTGATCTGAACGTCCAGAAAAAATCGAACTACATCTCATTTTGTCTCTTGTAACTCTAATGCAGTCATGTAATTAACTGCTGAATGACTTTCGGCGTAGGCAACAAATTTCGGCCTATTTACTTCCTTTACTGAAATTTCCGCCTATTTAGTTCCTGTAATGAAAGTAATACGCGATTTTTTTCTACGCGTATTAATTTCACTACGGGAAGTAAATAGGCGGAAATTTCAGAAAAGGAAGTAAATAGGTCGAAATTTGTTGCCTACGCTGAAAGTCATTCTGCAGTTAATTACATGACTTCGTGGGAGTTGCGGGAGACAAAAAGTGCGAAATGAAGTTCGATTTTTTCTGGTCATTAAGATCAATAAAGGTAAGTTTCTTCAATAACTAATTGTTGATTTGAGTTCGGCATATACATTTGCACAGAAATAATGCATTGAATACTACTGCCACATCTGGTCGGGTTCCCCTGCTATCCACCTATGGGTTCTTGAAAAAATCCATCGGAGAATCTGTAATGTGATCGATCCCGATCTGGCAGCCAGATACATTCACTTTCTCACCGGCGCAATGTGGCTTCCCTGTGTCTCTTCTACAAATACTTTCACGGCTTCTGATCGGATGAACTTAGCTCACTGGTGCCCCCTATATATGAATTTACTCGAGCCACAAGATTAGCAACTAGGTGCCACTCTTTTACTAAGAATCCAATAAAATGTAAACGCAAATTCTACTCCAACAGCTTCTTTTCTCGCACTTCCTGGCTGTGAAATTCCCTTCCATTTACTTGCTTTCCCGACAGCTACAATCTCCAAGAATTTAAATGTAAAGTCAATAGTCATTTCCTATCTCACTAACTTGCATCTTCTCTCTCGTGCTTCTTTCTCCGTCCACTCCACCCTCATCAGTATCCTCATCCTTCTCTTACCCACTTCCTGACACCCCCTATAATTCCTTTCCATTTACTTGCTTCCCCGACAGCTATAATCTCCAAGAATTTAAGTGTAAAGTCAATAGTCATCTCCTATCTCACTAACTTGCATCTTCTCTCTCGTGTTTCTTTCTCCGTCCACTCGACTCTCATGAGTATTCTCATCCTTCTCTTACCTATTTCCTGACACCCTCTATAACCTGTTACTCTTTCTCATAACTTTGCTCCTATGTAACCCCCTGCAAAACAGTGGCAGTAAAATGCCTTGCCTGGAGCGATATGATTATAAAAAAACATGAAGAAACAGTTGAAACATTTTGTACCCGGTTACACGGTGTTAGCACCTACTAAATATAAAACTCGGAATGAGAAAGTAGACCAACATCTGCACTGGAAAATATGCAACTTTTACGGGAAGAAAACGGCTAGAAACTGGTATGAACACCGCCCAGATCCGGTTACACAGATAGAACCTGTAACAATTTGATGGGGTTTAAAATACACACAGACAGAAGAATTTACAGTGAAACCGATAAAATACAGCCGTAACTTCTACTCCAACAGTTTCTTCCCTCGCACTTCCCGACTGTGGAATTCTCTTCCACACGATTGCTTCCCCGACGGCTACAATCTCCAGGAGTTTAAATGTAAGGTCAATAGACACCTCCTAACACACTAACCTGCTCCCATTCTATCAAACACTCTTCCCATCTGCCCAACCCTCATCCTCGCTATCCTTACTCATCTGTCACCTTCCTCCTGACATTCCCTATGTCTAATCACTCCTTCTCTTTACCTTCCCCTATGTAGCCCCATGCGCAATAGTGGAATGCCTTGCTTGGGGTGAGATGATTAAAAAATAAATAAAAATAAAAGCTAATCGGCCAGACATCGTGATCAAACACCACAAGAACAGAATGCTCTTTCTTATTGACATTACAGTTTCTAAAAATTGTAATGTATATTGGAAGCTCTTGTAAAAGAAAAACAAAAAACAAAAAACAAAACAAAAAAAAACAACAACAAAAACTATAAAAATATAAATAACGAAGAAATCTGTAAGATTTGGCACATGAGGACATCAAAAATTCCAGTTATGTTGAAGTCCTCATATTGATTAGAATGGCTTTCATTTTCCCACTGAAATCAAGTAGCGTCTCTGACATGCCTTTCCTCTATTTTTATGTAATGAAAATAGAATAGTCGATCATTTATAAGGTATTTGCAGGAGACTTAAGCACTTGCTTTTTTTCCTCATTAAAACCAAATACTGTTTCCAATACTTCATTTCTGTACACTGAAGTGCAACCAATCTTCCTTTTTCATTTTTTTGAGTGTTGGTGTTTTCAAAATAGGGAATTCAATTTCTAAGATAAGGGTTGATTGTTGGTTGTTTTGTTTTTATGGCAAATCAACCTTGGCGGGTCATTTATTGCCAACTAAACTTTATTTATTTATTGGTGGTAATACCTTTTTCTTTCAACAATTTATTGTTCTTTATATAAGTTTTTGTGTCTAGTAATACATTTTTCTTTTCGAGTATCAAGATTCATTGGGATTTGTTTTTTTAAGGGCAGGGTCCCCAAGTCCTATCCAAGTCCTACCCTGTTATTTAACCATAACTGAAGGGAAGGGACGGATTAATACCTTTCCCAAGGGTACCTAGTGCTTAAGTGAATACAGGGTATTCAACTGGAATTCGAACTCGGCTCACCGGTTTCTCTTTCTGAGCCGATATCCACTGCACCACAACGCACATCCGTCACTATACGCTTACAGCACCTTACAGCGGTCACCCATCTAAGTACTGATCAGGCTCAACGATGCTTAACTTCGGTGACCGAGCGAGAACCGGTGTATTCAATGTAATAGGCCGTAAGCCCCTAAGATAAGGAAACATTTGATAAAATATTTTAAAAAAGAAAACTTTAAAATTTGAAACTTACACAGATTGATTATTCGACTATTGAAGGAATCGTTTTTCGTCGTCTTCACTCGCTGTGCTGCAAACCTCGGGATTTAGGAGTAAAACTGCTATTTATACAAACATGGCGCTAAAGCAGTGCTCATGGTGAACTTCCTCCTTCTGAGGAGTATAAGGACATATTCATTCCTGCTATGGCTAGTAAGTAATGTTTTACAGGAATAAGTACCTCGTCCAAAGTACAACCGGTTTTGTACATAGATTTGCTTACAGTGCCTGGCGCCCCCAACGGGTACCCAAAATAAGTACTGATAGGTATCGACATTACTTAACTTTGGTGATTAATCGAGAATCGTTGTTTCAGCGTAATTTGACCGTAAGCCATGCCACACCTTCTTCGAGTTATGTCCCTTGAGGATGCAGGCAGTCAACGCTTTCTACAATGTCGTGTCGTTTCAAGGTCTTAAAACCTTTTGTCTTTTTACCATCTTTTCCCAAAACCTTCTCCGCCATGTCTTTACTCATCAAGCTTGTCAGCTAAGTTAAGCATTGATTTCCACCATTTCTATTGCCTTTGATCTTTCCTGTGAGGATAAAATTTCACGGTGGACCTGTATGATATTGCCACCGCTTGTAAATTTGTTGATTACCTTTTTTTTTTTACTTTTTTCAGTGCAATATCATCGATTAGACCTTAAACTTTCCGATTAACAAAAAAATAAAAAATAAAAAAATAAAATAAAAAAATAAAATTAGACAACGTTATAGTAAATCGATCCCCCATTTTGGAAACACTCGCTTCGAGTTGTTGCCCTTTTTCTTTTTTTCCAAAACCTGTAGGAAATTAACGAAAAAATCGTTCCGGAAATATGTTTTTTTTTTCTTTTTTTTTTTTAGAATAGAAATTATCTAGAAGATTCTCTGTCAAAATTTTTTTTTAATGCTTTTCATGTCATATTTTTCATTCCAAAATTTTCACAACAGGAATTATTTTAAAGAAACTCTTTCCAAATTTTTTTTTAATGTTTCAAATAACTTATTTTTCATTGATATGAAGTCGGGATAATTAAAAATTTTCGATGAGTTTGTCGATCTTCAAATTGTAAGCTTCTCTATACAAGGTCTCAGCGACATCAAAGCGACCCCAACGCGAGTGTTTACAAAATGGAGGATCGATTTACTATAAGATTGTATGAGAAACGAAGCACCCACTAAAAATCTTAAATAATAAATTTTTTCCATTTTGTTTTTGATAATCGGAAAGTTTAGGGTCTAATCGATGATATTGCACTGAAAAAAGTAAAAAAAAATTATAATCAATAAATTTACAGGTGGTGGTAATGTACAGGTCCGCCAATTTCTCAAGTCCTCTTTTCTCTTTATTTGTCCCAGAAATTTTATCTGTTTCTTCCTGGTGGTAAGCAAAAGTGTCCTTTTTGTTTTCAATGTCTCTAGAACTTTGTCTTTTCTCATGTGTTCAGTTCCTGGTATTCTCAGCATCCTTCTGTAGAACCACATTTGTGTTGTTTGAAATCTCTTTCTCTGTGATGAGAGTTTAAATATTCACTGTCATACAGAAGTGCCGATATTACATAACTGTTCAGTACTCTGTTCTCTACATTCCTCTGTGGAAACCAAATTCCGCTTACTTCAAGCCACTTCTTCATTCGTGAAGAGATGGACCAGCATTCATTGTCATACAGAAAGACCGATATTACATAACAGTTCAGTATTTTTCTTTCTAACGATATTTTCTTGTTTCTTAATACTTTGCTTAGCAAACACTGCTCTTAAAATATAAAATCGGGTTCGGCTACAGAACGACATTACAGCTAGAATCGTTTTAATCTTTCCCCCCTTTAAGACTGTAGTGATAATAATAATTTATGGTGAAGACGAGATTAGCGATGAACAATGATTTTTATACAACACATAATTAATTTAAATATAATTACGCGTATATAAATAAAATATATAATGTATTGAAAAAACATTACGGATGTTATAAAAATGAGGAATTATGAAGGAAGAGGGATAAGAACAGGAATTCATGTAAAATTCGGTAGAACGTTGATAAACGAAACGAAATTATAAAAAGACAAAAAAACATGTTGGGAGAAGTCGAGGCAAATTAGATAATCAACAGAATAGAAGTTCAATTGATGTTTTTAATCAAATCTGCTGATTGTCATGTTTTTGATTGGTTCACTCATGTCTACAGCGGCTTATCTAGTCGACATTAATTAACAATTCGCTCTCAATCAATTTGAATGTAATTACTAATTAAGGTAAGCTACGTACGCAAATAATTAAGCTTATATATGCCGCCAAGCCTACGTATGCACCTATGGACTGTCGAAGACGTGTTTTCACTTATTGTTTATATATATATATATATATATATATACGTTTTTCTTACATGTATATATATATATATACATATATATACATGTAAGAAAAACATATATATATATATATATATATAAGCAAAAAACACATACATATATATGTGCCGCTCCTAAAATATGGGTGCGTAATGAAATGCCAGTTATGATGTGTATATGCTTCACGCACACACACACACACACACACACACACACACACACACACACACACACACACACACACACACATGTATAATTGTGTATTTGGGCTGCAATTTCTCGTTTATAGATAGTCTGTTAAGTGCCATACTGAATACACGCTTGAGCAATCATGTCTCGAAAGAGACATGACTCACTGGGCAGAAGTTTTTACCGCAGCATGTTACCATTTCTTTCTACTGTAGACTGGTTGCCAACCAAGGCTATAGAACCCAATCTGTCAGATTAATGCATTTCACAAAGATATTTGCGCGAAAGTGAATGCAACGAATTCAACTTGAATTTAAACTCGGCTTTCCGATTTCTCCTTCCGAGCCGATATCCACTGCACCACAACACACATAAGCTTTTATGGATGTTGAATTAAAGACGATTGCTTTTCTTTATTTAATTTTCATAAAATGACTTTTTCATTATAATTATTATATAATTAATTTTTCATATAAACGTTTTCTTTTCTGGAGCTAAAGTGTGAAAAAATTACCCAAATGTTCTAAATACCTGAACACTTTCGGTTATTCTATTAGCCATTATAAAGGATGTTCTTTATTTTTCTTTATTTTTGACTGGTATGTAGATTTTTATATGTTTCTACAGTGATTTTCTATTCTCTTTTTTCAAACACGGTCAGCACAATGTGGCAGTGTTCATAGTTGATGGTACTGAGTGTCGGATTTTTCTTTTTTGTATTATTAATGTTTCCAGAAAGAAATGACAGCACACTGCTGTAAAATCTTTTGCTAGACAGTCATGCCTCGTAAGAGACATGATCGCCCAAGCGTGTATTACGTATGGCAATTAACCGACTGAATGTTTCCATTATTTTAGCCTTTTTTTTTTACATGTGGCTGAGGCTATGATGACTTTATTTTGAACGAGTATGTTGCAATTGGAGTTTATATATATATATATATATATATATATATATATATATATATATATAATTTATTGATGCTATCGATGTCCTGGTTGTTAGTTGAGAATATATATATATATATATATATATATATATATATATATATATATGTACATAAGGAAGGGGAAAAACCACTGTTCATGCATTAACTTTTATAAAAAGTGCTCGATACAGAGTAGAGCTTAATAGTACCAATTTTTTATTACAATGGTTTGCAAAAGCATTATATCACTACACAAACATTTTCATATTTCAGAACAATATTGTTTTTTTTTTCAGGTGATATGTTAAAATAAATGACGAAAATGATTTATCTTAGAAAATATAAGATGAATTCATGGTTATTCAGAATGTTTAGGAGGGCCAGTAGGAGGAAGTTAAACAATATGATATTGGGTGTGTCAGTATTACTCAATCAGAAGTGAGAGTTAGGCTGGACTATGGAGTTGAACGTTTAGATCGCGTAGAGGACAGTATTGCTTTATGTCGTAACATGACACTTTTTATTTTGTCTGGGAAGATACATACTAGGAACATACACTATTCAAATGTGTAGACAATAGTTTTTGACAGCAGTCAGAAGCATACTAATCAACCCGCTACCTTAATTGTAGCACTTAGACGGAGCATAAGCGCTCGTATCGCCAAAAAGCTAATACCGACAGCCCGATAATTACGCACAATACCGTGCAAGAAACACGACACGCAATCAGATGTGCGATATATATATATATATATAAAGAAAGAGTTCAAATTCTGGAGGTTGTTTTAATAAAAAAAAAAAGCAGCCAACATTAAAGATCTTTCTCCGTAAGGGATCATACGTTGAAATGTTTGAATAACAAAAACAAAACAAACGTTTGAAAAATAAAAAAAACAAAACAAATAAAACTGGTAATCAACAGACTTACATAAAAATTTCAGTTTTACTGTTTATATAACGTTACCTTGAATGAGTAGAAGTTCATTTTATCAAAAGTTTGAAATTAATTCCATCTAACGTGAGAATGCCAGAATTAAAAATCAGTTTTCGTAAGAATAATCCTTCGTTGTGGTGCAGTGGATATTGGCTCGGAACGAGAAATCGGGGAGCCGCGTTCGAATTCCAGTTGAATTCATTGCATTCACTTACGCGCAGATACCCTTGGGAAAGGTATTAATCCATCTCTTCCTTCCAGTTATGGATTAAAAAACAAGACAGATTGGGTTCTATAGCCTTGGCTGGCAACCAGTCTACGGCAGAAAGCAATGGCAACCTACTGCGGGTTAATCTTCTGCCCAGTCAGTCATGTCTCTTTCGAGACATGATCGCCCAAGCGTGTTTCACGTATGGCACTTAACTAACTGACTGAATCCTTCAAAACGAATGTAGCAACATTCGAAAGTACCCGGGGAAAATAATATATATATATATATTTTATAAAGGATTTTCGATTTTTGATTATTACAATGGATAATACATATTTCATCGCTTTGATGTAATTATCGCGGCTCGTCAGATCCAAATGGTACAACAGTAGGTAATAAAAATATCACCCCACCCCCCAAAAAAAACATTTCTTCTAAATAAATGAATTTAACATTGAGTTCTCTTGAATTCGTCTCTTTTGGAATTTACCTGAATTACATATCAAGTGTTACTATATATATATATATAAGGAAAGAACAGATAGATAAAAAACTACTGTTTAAGCATTAAGTTTTATAAAAAGTGCTCGATACAGAGTAGAGCTTAATATTGTAAATTTGTTATTACAATAATTTACAAAAGCATTATATCACTACAGAAAGATGTTCATATATATATATATATATATATATATATATATATATATATATATATATTTATTTGTAATGAATTATTTTGAACATTATTTTTACCGATACTCGTATTTAAGTAGATATTCTGTTTTTTAATTTAACAGTATTTTATATTTATATCTACCGGCCTGATTATTTCACGATAAATTTTTATTACGAAAATGTGTGCTATCGTGAAATAATCAGGCCGGTAGATATAAATATAAAATACTGTTTAATTAAAAAAACCAGAATATCTACTTAAATATGAGTATCGGTAAAAAATAATGTTCAAAATAATTCATTACAAATTATCGGTTGCTTATAACCAAGTTTCGTTAAAATTCGTTAATTTCCGCAACATGTTTATATATATATATATATATATATATATATATTAAAAAAGGATTAATTCAAAGATGTTGAATGGCCATTTCGATATGAAGATCCCCACGGGGGACGACACATCACCTCAGCAACAGAAAAAACCTTTCAGAAACTGGAGAAAAATTAGTCTACTTATATATATATATATATATATATATATATATATATATATATATATATATATATATATATATATATATATTCTATATATATATATATATATATATATATATATATATATATATATATATATATATATATATATATATATATATATATATATATATATATATATATATATAGTAATGATAAGTTATTGTGAGGATACATATACAATTATATTTATTAATACAATGTTTTGTCTTTTTGTGGCTTGAGTACCAAATATTGCAACCCATTTTTTTAACGGTTTCAGAATTTTGTGACTTCCAATACTCTTTTGACACTTTAATCAGTAGTTGAATTATTTGCTGTTATAATTTCTCTGAATTATCTGAAAAAAAGAAAAAGGATTAAATTTACATGAATTCAGTCATAAAATTTAAAAGAATAGCACAAAAACCATAGTTGTATTGAACACCATTGTAATAATATAACCGAGAGAGAAACCAACTGTCCATCGTCTGGACCACCTTGGGAGGGTCACACAGAAAATACTATCTCATAATCTAAAATGCGAATTTTAGTAGTATAGCTGTAGTTATTGAACAATGCTGCCAGTAACCCATAAACCTAAGGAGAAGTTTGTCGCTGAATTTATCCAGGCGGATAAATAAATCTAATGTGCGTTGTGGTGTAATGGATATCAGTTTGAAATGAGAAATCGGAGAGCCGAGTTCGAATCCCAGTCAAATTCCTTTCATTCACTTTCGAATAAATACCCTTTGGAAATGTATTAATCCATCACTTCTCCCTCCAGGTATGGATCGGTTATCAGGACAGATTGGGATCTGTGTAGTCTGCGTTGTCAACCAGTCTACCACAGAAAGTAATGGCAATCTACTGCGGGAAAATATTTGTCTTGTCAGTCTATGTATAAGTGTATCACGTATAGCAATTTTTTTTTTAATCATTTCACCCCGAGCAAGGCAGAAACGCCACTGATGTGCAGGGGGTTACATAAATGTAACAAGATTAATTAGAAAAGAGTGAGGAGTACAAACTAGTTAGAAAGGAACAATAGAAAGCTGAGAAAGCAGGTGCGATGACAGATACATAGGTGGAGAGAAAGGGAAGGTTATACAGGGGAGAGAGCTAGAGGCCAGTGGTTAGTAGATGAGTATTAACTTTGCATTTAAATTTCTGGAGGATGTAGCCGTCAGGAAAGCAAGAATACGGGAGTGAGTTCCACAGGCGGGAAGTGCGAGAGAGGAAGCTGCAGGAGTAGAATTGTCGTCTGCATTTGGCTAACCTGACTGTGAATGGGTGGGACCCAGTTGCCAGTCTGGTAGCACGAGTAAACACCTGTTGAGGAGGCATCAGTGACTTAAGCTCATCCGAGCAGAAGCCATGAAAGTATTTATAGAAGAGACAAAGTGGGGCCACATTTCGATGATGGAGAAGTGGCTGCAGTCGAGTCGCCAGATCAGTACCTATCACATTACAGACTCTCATTTGGAGCTTGTCAAGAACACTGAGGAGAACGGCAGGGGGCACCTGACCATAAATGGCAGAACTGACATTCACGGGGTATTTACTAATAACCTCTCCTTGGATGTGGTACAAGGCTGATTTTTAATGTGGGAATTTCGAGCTCTTAGACTCTAGTAAATATCTACCGTAGACTTTGCATTTGACAGGGTCAGGCTCCTGTCTCTTTTTCCCCAGACGAGACTTTGTCCTACTGATATTCACTGCCACTTACTGAATATTTCAGTCAGTTGAATGCCATACGTGATACACTCGAAAGAGACATGACTGACTAGGCAGAAGATTCTAGCAGTATAGCCCGGTGTTGCTCGGGGATAATGAAAGCCTTTATATATATATTATCGATTTTCTGCACTGTTGTAAGAACTGCAACCTTGAAACTTCTGAATATCGTTTCTTATGTTTTTGTCTATGAGTGTACCAAATTTGATTAAAATCGGACCACTCCTTCTATAACCCGATTTTTTCGATTATCGATTTTCGATATTTATCGGGGGAGGGGTACCTCGACACAAAACCTAGCTAAGAACACTCGCAGATGCTTATAGTACAACTGTGTACATTTTCAAGAAAATCGGTTCAGCCGTTTCGGAGTCTATAGGTAATGGACACACACACACACACACACACACACACACACACACACACAGAGACAAAGTTCCATTTATAAATAAGTTTAGATAGATACACACAGACACTCACATTTTCGCATTCTTTATATAAACAATAAAATACAATAACACACACACACACACACACACACACACACACACACACACATATATATATATATATATATAAAACAAATCCAGGTTCTTCTTACTCCAGTTGGAGGAACTTTTCCCTGACTGACCATATCTTCAAGCGTGTAATCGTACTTACCTCACTTGGCCAATTGCTTGTTGGCGAGGTTATTTAACTCATATTTTGGACTTTTGATTTCAGAGTGTCCTTCTCGTGGACCGGTTGCCAACTAAGGCTGCTTGACACAGTCTGTCCTAATATTCAACACCAGCTGAAAGAAGGGAAAATGCAAATTTATTTCTTTCGTAATTGTCTTTGCTCGTAAGTGAGTGTAGCAAACTCATATTCAATTCGAAGTCGACTCTCCGATTCCTCAATCCGAGCCACAGTGCATCGTAACTTCATCCCCTTATATATACATATATATATATATAAGTAATTTAAATACCATTGAATATTGCTGCCATATCTGGTCGGGTGCCCCTGCTGCTCTCCTTGGGCTTCTTGACAAAATACAAAGGAGGATCTGTAACGTGGTTGATACTAACTTGGCAGACCGGCTGCAGCCGCTCTCACACCGGCGTGATGTAGCTTCCCTGTGCCTCTTCTACAAGTACTTTCATGGCTTCTGCTCCGATGAGCTTAGATCACTGGTGCCGCCCAAGCACGAATTTACACGAGATACTAGATTAGCAACTAGGTCCCACCCTTTTACAGTTAAACAAATAAGATGTAACCGTAAATTCTACTCCAACAGCTTCTTTTCTCGCGCTTCCCGCCTGTGGAACTCCCTTCCACAAGTCTGCTTTCCCGACAGTTACAATCTCCAGGTGTTTAAATGTAGGGTCAATAGACACCTCCTATCACACTAACTCCCAACTATTCTCACAACACTCTCATCTACCCAACCCTCATTCTCGGTATCCTCACCCGCCTATCACCCACCCTCTGTTATGTCCTATATTTAACCAGCCTTTCTCCTCTCTACGTAGCCCCCTGCACAGTAGTGGCAGTGACATGCCTTGCTCGGGGTGAAACGCTTTAAAAAAAAAAAAAAAAAAAAAAAATGTCCCTATATGAAATTAGCCTATTTTCCTACACAGATCCTCCAACCACCCAACCAACATAAGCAACGTAAAGATTATGATCGTAAATAATCTTCAACATTAATTCTAAAAAACAAGTATGCTAAAGAAGACCTTTTCCTTTTTCACACCTATCTTAATCTCCTAGTGACCTATATAACCAGCTATATATACCGCCATTTAATTGAGTACTGACCCTTGTAAATGACACTATACACTAAAAATGTTCTTTTTTGTTGTTGTTGAATATTACAAATTTTATACAGTATATATGCATGCAAATATACAATAGTTGCATCTAAAGTTCACAGAAACCGGTTCTATAAAGGCAGGTAATCTTTATTTTGCTTATTTTCTTTCCAATCTGTGGAAACAAATGTCTTTATATAAGTCAGTCTATTAATTTCCATACGTGATACACGCTTGGGCGATAATGTTTCTTTTGTTTCATTAGAACAGAAGATTTTCCCGCAGTAGGCTGCCATTTTTTTTATGCGGTAGACTGGTTGCCAACCAAAGCTATAGAACCCAATCTGTCCTGCTATTCAATCCATAGCTGGAGGGAGAAGAGATTGATTCATACCTTTCTCAAGGGTATTTGTGCCTACGTAAATGAAACGAATTCGACTGGAATTTGAACTCGGATTTCGGATTTCCATTACGCCGCAAAGCACACCCTTTATACATTATCAAAGTAAAATAAACCATTTTAATGACATAACAGAATTAAGATATTTCCAAAGTGAAATTCTCATCATATTTTTTTTCAAAAGTATGATGCTTTTTTGCTTTAGTGTCATCAGCCTGTGTTATGGTTTCTTAACCACATTCGAATTGAACCGCTGCAGTCCCAAAGATCCAATGAAAGAACTATCAAACTTATGATTAAAAAATTTACCACAGTTTTAACTTCAATACGATTTCATTTGTCAGAATAAATTATGTTCATCACAGAAAACCCTCTTTCAGTCTCTGCAGAACTTACAGCAATGGCATTAATTATATTTTTAGCACTTTCGATAGTTTTGGGTACATGTTTAAAGTAATTTCTTGTTATGCTTTAAATGTAATCACAGAAATCATTATTATTTTTGTAAGGGGTGTGTGTGTCTTTTACAGATTTTCTATGCGCGCACGAGCGTAGTTATCTAACATTTCTTCGAATCCATCGGCTAATAATAGATAAGATTATTTCCGGATAACCCAACAACCGGTTCGCTAAGCTTTTATGTTTTTAAGAATCAGTAGAATGTAACCACACACACACACACACACACACACACACACACACACACACACACACATATATTAATGTATATTTGGGCAGCAATCTTTCTTTTATACATGTTTCGACAAGGCAGATTTTATTAATTTTTTATTTAATTTTTCCAGTATTCTTACATCCTTTTTATCTAAACTTATTTATAAATGGAACTTTGTCTGTGTGTGTATATGTGTGTGTGTCTGTGTGTGTGTGTCCGTTACCTATAGACTCCGAAACCGATTTTCTTGAAAATTTACACAGTTGTACTATAAGCGTTTGCAAGTGTTCTTAGCTAGGTTTTGTGTCGAGGTGCCCCTGATAAATATCGAAAATCGATAATCGAAGAAATCGGGTTATAGAAGAAGTGGTCCGATTTTAATCAAATTTGGATCACTCATAGACAAAGACATAAGAAACAATATTCAGAAGTTTCAAGGTTGCAGTTCTTACAATAGTGCAGAAAGGTTGCAGTTCTTACAATAGTGCAGAAAATAGATAATATATATATATATATATATATATATATATATATATATATATATATATAAGGCAAGATGTTTGTGTGTGTGTCTGTTTATCTGCCTGTATGTCTGTATTTTTTCAGCCCTTTTATTTTAGTTTTTGCTTCGGGTTTGGCTCTACGTAGGTATAATTGTAGTTCTTAGTCTCAGCCATGATCCCATTTACTCAGAGGACTTATTTAGTCTTCAAAATTCAGTTTACGACGAAAAAAACTTATTTGATATCGATACCAGGAAATCAAAATTTGACTTACATCCATTCATTTTTCTTTCAGTCTACGGTTTCGCTTTAACTGGAAACAACTATTGCTTTTTAGTCTTTCGTGCCAACGTCCAACGAGTGTGAGCTCCAGGACCATGGATTAGTTTTAAAGCCGGGCTATACTGCTAGTTGGAGATAAGGAATATAAAAATGTTCCATATTTATTAACTTTCCATACGCTTTCAGCCACTTCACAAGTCATTCTCAAGAATGCTTTTTTCCGGTAATATTAGCAAAAAAACTTTTTGCCAATTTGCAATAAAAACAAAGGAACACGTAATTAAGAAGAACCCTTAACGAAAATTATGACAGAAAATACAAAAATACTATTTAAATCACAATATCAAATCCATCTTCATATATATAATAATCTCTCCCACCATCAACCGTACATTATTTAACAGTAGAAATAGAGTTTTGGATATTTTTTAAAAGTAAAAAGACGCTTACGCGATTTCCAGTTTCGTGTGTGTTGTGACGCCCGCGCCTATTCGGCTATAATGGACTATTCCATTACTATGTAAAGTAATGGTGGCATCTACGTTGGGTAGAGAGTGTGTCGAGCAGCCGTACTCTCTACGACACTGTCGGCCCTCTGACTTCGGGCGGGGGGCGCTCTCTGCTTCCGAGCAGAGAGCAGTAACCCAGTCGTGGTTCCGCCGAAGGGTAGAGACACGACTGGGCAAAAATAGACAGATATTTTTTGGCTGGGCCATATAGCCCGGAAATCCCAGTCCAAACTGACCATGTGTCACATGTTGCCCTTACTAGGAGGGACAACTAAATATAGAGAGTGTGCCGAGCAGCCGATCGACAAGTCAGTCGTAGACTTCCCGTGACGACCCGGAAGTACCCATTGCTCAATACTACGTCTTACGACGGTTGAGATGATTAACCCTTATTATTGTATTGTAAATACTATTTTCACGGAATACAACAATTAACCTATTCCTGTTGTTGAGTTATTTATTCTTACTCCCGACATAACAGTGTGTCACGTAATAGCTTTTAAAGAACGTTCATTTTCAAAGACGCAATATAAGTTACCCTACAGTGAAAACATGAGGATAAAATAACATCAAAGGTATAAGATCCTTGAGAATGGCCAGTGAAGTGGTTAAAAGCGCTTTGAAAGCTAATAACTATGGAACATTTTTACATTCCAGCAAAAAGAAAACATGGAAGAATCCTGGAAAAATTAAATAAAATTAATAAAATCTTCCTTGTCGGTTCTTTTTAACGAAACACACACACACACACACACACACACACACACACACACACATATATATATATAATTATATATATTTAGTATATCGAGGCAGCAAGTAATTTTCTAGACATATTCTATTAAATATAAGAGACAATGAATGTCTATTATGTTTAATCATGAGCCGTTCTAAACGTCGTATTTTTGCTTTAATTTCAGTTGAAAATAAAGACAAAAATTCTCCAACATTTGGATAATTATTTATTGGTTTTCTTCTAAGCTTTCGGCTCACATGAGCCATCTTCAGAGAGGTAGTTTAAACTGAAATATTATAAAATCCACCATCACCGACGATTTTATTTTGTGTTGACATAAAACTCCGCTTGGCAACGGCAATAGTTACCAAAAATAATAAACGCAGTTCTTAAGTTTGCGATGCGGTTTTATGACGTCACACCGCGGGATAGCGCGAAATGACAACAAAACCATCTAGTCAAATGCAATGTAATATGTTATTTCCTGTTTTAAAGTTGATTTTATTGAGTGTTGGTTGTTTTGATTTGATGTACATGGCCTCCAATATCTGCAGGTTCCTCTTACTATGTGTATGAGTAAGGATCACCGTATTGTTGACCAAAATCTGTATATATATGAAGACAGGAATATTTTTTCTTTCATGTACAGTGTCACTTTAGGATTCGGGTGACCATGGCTCTCCACAAAATGCTACTGTTTGGGTGTAACCAACCCTTACCCCGCTCTCTGTATGCCATTCATTTACGCTAGCTCTTTAGATTGTTTACTCAATGTCAACTATTCACCTCTTATCTTCAATAAGTCTTGTGAGTATTAAATTCTCAAAGCATTATGTGTTTCAGAAAACTGCAACTGTCGCTTTATGGGTCAAGGGTCCTTTTTGCTTTGATTTTCCTTAAAGCTTTCTCATTGCCCGCATGCACTGTCCTCGATGTGCTAGGAGTCATTTTGTAGCACCACATCATCTGTGAGGAAATTGTCCAGCATTCATTGGCGTATAGGAGGCTTGATATTACATAGTTAATCACTGAGGGATTGATAAGTAACACAGAATAATGTGAGATAAAGGAGACAAAGAATGAGGAAAATTACACGAACGTATATATTGTTTTATTCCAAATCATATGCACATATTCCTTCATTCCAAATCATACCAGCACACATCTGTGCATCCGCATTTGTAATGGCCCTCACACACACACATAATCCCCCACCACACACGATTCATGCATAAACTTCCAATAATATTTCGAAATAGTGACGCCATTTTGATTTTCCAAAGCGCGATTCTTCTTTCGCAACGTACAACCTGATTACACCCACCCATTCACTACCTACCTTCCTACCCCGTCTTGTCCTCACCCAGATACCGGATACTTACTACAGCAAAACAAAGATTCTTTTTTAAACAATCTATTCTAATAACATTACTCGACCCTTACATTGCACACCTCAAGGCTGTAATATTATTTTTTTTTGTGGTGGTGGTGGTGGGGGGACTACCTATAGCTGGTTTTCTGCCTTTATTAGATTTCGTAGCGTAGCAGATGGGTTAAGCTTGTGTCGTCTGCCTTTTTCAAAGGGGCGGGAAAGAAGTGTATGCTTTTTTTTTTTTTTTTTTAAAAGAAGCCACCCTTTCTTTCCTAGTTTTTTTTTTGTTTGTTTGTTTAATTTGTTTGCTTCTTGCTTGGACAGCGTCTATTTTTGTGAGATTAAGTTAGGGATGCGAGCAGGCATAATATGAAATTATGAAACCAATTATAGTTTAACATGCCTTTGTATTGACCCGATTGTTAAAATGCAGAACGTTTGAAATTTTTCTTCAAACATATTAACGCTATATTAAAGAAAAGAATAGCGATCTCACCCGTGGTCGAATTCACATGATGAGGAAATATCACCGATATAGATGTTTATATGTGGCCAAATTAAAAAAAAAATTTCCGAGTTTTATTTATTTATTTTTTTGTTTTAATCGATTTCACCCCATAAAAGGGAGTAAAGCCACTAAGACACAATGGGTTACCGAGAGTTAAAGAATTAGAAACAGAAACATTACTAATAAGTGGTAACAAAAGAAGTAATCACAACAGTAGATAACGATTGTTCTTCTTCTATGTGCCTTGTTATTTCAGGACGTAGGCGATTATGGCTTTCCACGTCTCCCTATCCCTGGTGGATCTTAGCACACTTTCTCCTATAACACCACGCAAACCCCTTTCTGTCACCCACTTGCTCAGGTTGTTCAAATATGTTATCTGCTGCTTTCCTTTGTCTCTTCTCTCTAACTGGCCTGTTAGTATCAGGTTCTCCAAGTCTTCCTTCCTCATTGCATGTCTCAGGAACTTCAGCTGTCTCTTCAATACTAATTTTCTTATCGTTTCCATCCTTTCCAAAACCTCATCATTGCTCACATATGATATTCGCAGACATTGCATAAATATTTTTAAGCTCGAAGAGAGTTCCACAAGCGAGAAGTGCAAGAAAAGAAACTGTTAGCATAGAATTTACGGCTACACCTAGCCAGCTCAACTGTAAAGTGATAAAATCTCAACGCCAGGCTTGTCAGTCAGTCAGTTAAGTGCCATACGTGAAACACACTTGGGCGATCATGTCTCAAAAGAGACATGACTGACTGGGCAGAAGATTATCCCGCAGTAGGTTGCCATTGCTTTCTGCGGTAGACTGGTTGCCATTCAAGGCGATAGAACCCAATCTGTCTTATTATTTGACTCATAGGCAGAGGGGGAAGAGATGTATTATATTATTAAGTAGTAATTAATGGAGGATCAGTTTATTATTTCAAAACAATAAAAAACTGATCCCCCACTTTATGCCCAGTAGAAACTTTGATTATGCTTCCAACTATTATATTCCGTCAGTCAGTTAAGTGCCATACGTGTCACACGCTTGGGCGATCATGTCTCGAAAGAGACATTACTGACTGGGCAGAACATTAACCCGCAGAATATTATGCCATTACTTTCTGCGGTAGACTGGTTACCAACCAAGGCTATAGAATCCAATCTGTCCTGTTATTTAACCCATAACTGAAGGGAAGAGACAGATCAATATTTTTTCTAAGGTTATTTGCGCGTAAGTGAATGCAGTGAATTCAACTGGAATTTGAACTCGGCTCACGAATTTCTCGTTATGAGCCAATATCCACTGCACCATAATACCAGGCTTTTACTGCGTTCAAAATTGAAAGAGTCAAGATACCATAGCGAAGAGACAATCCGAACAATTAAAATGAAAGTATTTATAGAAAAAATACAAGGCGGTAACCTTACGGCGGTCGGAAGGTAGCTGAAGCCGAGCTACCAGATCAAGTCCAATACTATTGTTGATTCTTCTTTGGATTTTATAATGGAGCACAGGGTAAATAGCAGAAATACCGGATCATATGTGGTAACAATATTCTAAGCATAGACGAATGGTACAATTCTGAATGATAGATTATGGATAGGAAATTATCTCGAACAATACAGTGAACCAACTTTCTTAACAGCCGACCTAGCAATGGATTCAATATTGTTTTTCCATTTCATGTCAGCTGAGAACGTTAGCCCTAGAAGGCGCAACAAGTAACTATCCTGGAGGTTAGCATCAGCCATAGGGATGGAAGACAGAGAGGGTATCTCTGAGAATTAGTGATTAATGGAAATATTGAAGTGAATGCTTTAAACAATTACGAGGTTCGCTTAAATAACGTTTTAGATACCAATACATGTATACAATATCTTATTCAAAAAATTTGAGACGGGACACTTTTCGGAAGGGCTTAAAGCCGCAACACGTTCAAACATCATTCAACGTTCATTCCGTACGATCACCGAAGTTAAGCAACTTCTAGCATGGTCAGTACCTAGATGGGTGTCCTCTTGCGAATATCAGATGCTGTAAGCTTAGAGGTGTAATGAATAATAACTCGGACTTGTTGATCGCGGAGCTGAGATTTAATTCCAGTTGGATTCGTTATATATATATATCTCGCACTTCCCGCCTGTGGAACTCACTCCCGTATTCTTGCTTTCCTGACGGCTACAACCTCCAGAAATTTAAATGCAAAGTTAATACTCATCTACTAACCACTGGCCTCTAGCTCTCTCCCCTCCCCTGTATAACCTTCCCTTTCTCTCCACCTATGTATCTGTCATCGCACCTGCTTTCTCAGCTTTCTATTGTTCCTTTCTAACTAGCTTGTACTCCTCACTCTTTTCTAATTAATCTTTATACATTTATGTAACCCCCTGCACATCAGTGGCGTTTCCGCCTTGCTCGGGGTGAAATGATTAAAAAAAAAAAAATTCGCTTACGCGCAAATAACCTTGAGAAAGCTGTGTATTCACTTCTTCTCCCCCAAGCTATGGGTTAATTAATAAAACTTGTATCACTAAACCATCTAAAAATATTGTAACAATATAGAAATATTTTCTGGCTTCAAATAACCTAAAACGAGTTAATAAACTGTAGAAATCAAATCAATCAATTTATCAAAAACCTTTTCTGGCATAGGATTTCTTTTCGGATTTCGGGGTAGTAATAAAAGAACGAGATGCGCATTGTGATGCAGTGGACATCGGTTCGGAACAAGAAATCGGGAAGCCAAGTTCAAATTTTCCAAGCCGTCTTTCCTTCTTATGTGTCCCAGTAATTTTAACAATCTCTTCCTAATGTCAAGTACAAGTGTTCGTTTTGTTAGCATTTTCTCTAGAATTTCGTCGTTGCTGACATGTTTGGTCGATGGTATTTTCAGCATACTTCTGTAAGAGCCACAATTCTGTTGCCTCAAGCCTCTTCTACATCTGTTATGCGATTGTTCGGCATTCATTGTCATATAAGAAGACCGATATTACAGGAAAGATATGTATTATTTTCTTTGTTTTCATTTTAGTTTTAATTTCAAACACAAAAATATAAGATTTAATTTCTCTAAAAAGTCCTGCGTATAACGACTATAAACATTTAATTAAGTGTCATACTTGATACACACTTGAGTGGTCATGTCTCAGAAGAGACATGACTGACTGGCAGAAAATTTTCCCGCATTAGTTTGCCATTACTTTTTGCTGTAGGCTAATTGCCAACCAAGGCTATAGAACCCAATCTGCCCCGCTGTTTAACCCATAACGACGGATTAATAACTTTCCTAGTAGCTTTTGCGCGTAAAATTCAACAAATTCAACAGAAATTCGAACTCGGTTCCCCGATTTCTCGTTCCCAGCCAATATTCACTGCACCACAACGCACGTATAAACATCAATAATGAATTTCTCGAAATTTCATAAAATTAGAAAAATGGGGGTAACAAATATAAAAAAATAAAACAAAAAACATGTTACCAATATTTTCTAAAAGAGAAAAATTACTAAAATAATTTCATTCATTTGTGAATAATTTCAGAAAGTTTCATTAAAATCAGACAATTATTTGATTTTTGTAAGAATTTCCAAATCAATGTGTTTTTTCACTGCAAAATGACGCTAAATTTTCTATACTAATCTTTGGTCTCCCGTTGACGTAAGTAAAATAATTTTTTTACCTAAATTTTGAAGGTTCTAAAATGTAGCAAAAAATATAATTGAAT
>JBBBDQ010000548.1:8047500-8052500 GCA_037127315.1 Ascarosepion bandense | reverse complement strand
TGCTTCAGAAATGGGGTATCATTTTATGACTTGTTTGTAAGGCAAAACTGAACACCGACTGTATAACCATTTTTTGATTTTTCATGACCTTGATTTTTTAATCAGATATCCAATACTCGACAGCATAATAATTTACCATAGGTTTTAACTACCCACCAACAATAATCGAGCACCTCCTACAATCAATTAACCACAGTGAAACCATTTTTAATGAAGCCAAGAAAGATTATGAAACAAACTTAAAAGATCGTGAAGTTTTGGTAACACACACACACACACACACACACGGAAAGGAAAAAATCATATAATTAAACCCACCATACAAAAAACATAAAAACAAACTTAGAAAAAATATTAATTAAACGATATACAAACACTTATTCCCATCAAGCACTCTTCATAAGACATTCAACAAAACCCCAATAAAACTGAATTAAAGTTTCACGGAGAACTTGACACAATAAAAATAGCAGAACAGGAGAACAACCAACAACTCGCACAAATCAAACCACCTGTATTTACATAAAAAGAACGAATGTCCCTTAAAGGGCAATTGCTTGCAGAACAATGTAATATACCAAGCCACTGTAAAATCAGTAAATCGCGAAGAAAAAAATATACATAGAGTAATTGAAATGCCCTGAAAAGAAAGAAATTATGTATGCAAAACATTCTTTACAAATTCTAAATACGGGAACAGCACAAGGAGAAAATAGATATCATTACCCTGCAGACAAATCAGTCAGTCAGTTAAGTGCCATACGTGATATACGCTTGGGCGATCATGCTCTCGAAAGAGACATGACTGACTGGGCAGAAGATTATCCCACAGTAGGTTGCCATTGCTTTCTGCGGTAGACTGGTTGCCGACCAAGGCTATAGAACCCAGTCTGTCCTGTTATTTAACCCATAACTGGAAGGAAGAGACGGATTAATACCTTTCCCAAGGGTATTTGCGCGTCAGTGAATACAATGGATTCAACTGGAATTTGAACTCGGCTCTCCGGTTTCTCGTTCCGAGCCGATATCCACTGTACCACAACTCACATCCTGTACCACAACATACAAATCACTAAATAAATGATTAGAATTAATCTCAACATGCCGATACGAAAACAAATTTCTTCTTCTTGTGCCGTGTCCTTTCAGGACGTAGGCAATTATGGACTTACACAAGGCTCTGTCTCTTGTTGCTCTCAATATTTTTTCTCTTGCTATCTCTCTCAAGACCCCTCTCCGCCATCCATTTGCTCAAACCTAACAAGTAAGTTCCCTGTCTCTCCTTCCCTTTATCCGACCTGTGAATATCAAGTTCTCCAGGCCCTCCTTCCTCATTAAGTGTCCCAGGAACCTCATTTGTCTCTTCCTGATATTTAGCATCAGTTTTCTTCTCGATTGCATCCTTTCCAACACATCAACGTTGCACATGTGTTCCGTCCATGGTATCCTCAGCATCCTTCTGTAAAACCAAATTTCTGCTGCCTCAAACCTCTCCTTCATCTTTGATGAGATCGTCCAGCCTTTACTTCCATACAGAAGGAAATATATCACATAGCAACCCAGCATACTTTTCTTTGTTTTGAATAAAATATCCCTGTTTTTCAGTAGTCTGGTTAGCTTCTGAAATGCGTCTATGTTTATGCCAATGCGTCTTTGGATCTCCATGTCGCACTTTCCATCCTCTGTTAAAACACTTCTCTGGTATTTGAATTTTTTACTTGTTTTGTTTTAGTTTCTCCGACTTGTAGTTGACCGAATACTAAAACTTAAATAAATAAGCTAAATATAATAATCCACTTAAATAAACAAATTACGAATGCACACATAAACACAAGCAAACGTAATAAAAACAATTAACAACAAATAATACGGTAATCAATGATCAATAATGAGCAAAAAGTTAAAAAAACAACATAATAAATAGCTACAAAACTGTATCTAATCCACAGTTATTTCCAATCAATAATTTGAATCATAACCCTTACCACTTACCAAATAACCGTTAGAACAATATAATAGATCTCCCATAATATATCACTGGCCAACGTATATAAATAGTCGAGCCAAAACACAACTCACATGGCCTGAAGATTGCCATTAAGCAAGAAACAAGCTGTCGCCGCTGGGTTTTGACCTGAATGTCCACTTTATATTTACATACACTATATCCTTGATATTGAACACTTTAACCAATAAATAAATAATTTTTTGATTTTTTCATCACACACACACACACACACACACACACACACACACACACACACACACACACACACACACACATATATATATATACTCTCGTGCAAATTAACTGAAACAAAACGGATAATAACTTCCTAAGATCTTTCACACTTTCCCTGATTCATCTCTTGGTGTTGTTTTTCTCTTTCGCATTTTCCTTTATGTTTTGAACTGATGAATCTAGTTTAGTTTCTTCACCTTGATGACACGACTCCACAGTTTAAAAGCTGACACCAACAATATCCGCGATCTCTCTGAAAGGTTTGCCATTGTGTTCGTGCAGCGTCACAATTTTCGTACGCTTTCTTAGGGTAACATCCATTGCAGACAATGGCTGTAGGACAACTAATCGACAGTCGAGACAATAGTGTCTGAGGCCTGATAAAAGTTTGATATTATTTTTCAAGGTTAAACAAATTTCATAACACACCCCGAAAATAGATTCATATTACTGAACAACGTTGCAAATGACTTAATCTGAAGAAAAAATAAAAGTTGATTAAACTCTGCACTCCAGTGGGTCTAAAGCTAACCGCAGAGTGAAAGAAAAGAAACTAAAGTTTGTTCTTACAATTTATTTGCACAATGATATATATATATATATATATATATATATATATATATATATATATATATATGCTAGTCATCCATATACAAGCCTGTTTTGCTGTTCCACAGCTCATCAGTGTGGTTAAACATCCACTTGCTTCCAGTAAGGATCGAAACTCGACCGATTTGGTGTTAGTCGGAATCCTACTCCTTAAGCCATGGTGCACGGAATGAGAGAAGGGAAATTTTAGCGTATACATATGCCAGTTACCGAGAGAACACAATTCATGACTGAAGAGTAATTGTCATCTAATTTTTAAAAAAAAATGAAAATAACTTTGACACCCCATTTTAACAGATATTACACTGTAATATCTTGAAATACGAAATACACAAGAAAACTATAAACTTTACTGTTGGTTACTCTGCTATAAATTGCATGCATTTTATAGTATACTTACGATTTATAATAAATTGATAAACCAATACATTTGTATAATAAAATGACCAAAAATACGTTTTTACAGCCAGATGACAGATTTTTTGGGTTCACTATTTATCAACAGCTGGGAACCTGACATGTGTAACACCCGAAACATTGTAATATTCAATATCTACTGTGATTGTCCGTCTCTTTTCTTTTGCGATGTTCCCTTCAGGACATAGGCGATTATCTAAACTTATTTATAAATGGAACCATTATATTTTCATTTAGAATTATCCACTTGGCAATAAATACTAAAAATGGTATGAAATAAATAATTTTTTTGAAACTGAGATGGTCTAATAATTATGCCCGGTAGTGTATATATATATAATTTATTTAGCTGAACATTATTTTTAATGTAATTAAACAAATAAATTAAAAATATGTCAGAGCTAATCCATTTCGTAACGTATTTTGTAATATTTCGTATATCCAACTCTTCCGACCTCTATTCCAAGTATTCATACGATTATGGGTACAACTCTAACTGTATATATTATATAAAGCTAGAATCATTCTCATAATAAGCACAACTATTATGAGAACGATTCTAGCTTTATATAATATATAAATTTATTTATAAATGGAACTTAGTCTCTGTGTGTGTGTCTGTGCGTGTGTCCGTTACCTATAGACTCCGAAATGGCTGAACCGATTTTCTTGAAAATTTACACAGTTGTACTATAAGCGTCTGCGAGTGTTCTTAGCTAGGTTTTGTGTCGAGGTACTCCCGATAAATATCGAAAATCGATAATCGAAAAAATCGGGTTATGGAAGTGGTCCGATTTTAATCAAATTTGAGACAAAGACATAAGAAACAATATTCAGAAGTTTCAAGGTTGCAGTTCTTACAATAGTGCAGAAAAACGATAATATATATATATATATATATATATATATATATATATATATATATATATATATATATAAAAGGCAAGATGTTTGTGTGCGTGTCTGTTTATCTGCCTGTATGTCTGTATTTTTTTCAGCCCTTTTATTTTAGTTTTTGCTTCGGGTTTGGCTCTAAGTAGGTATAATTGTATTTCTTAGTCTCAGCCATGATAGCATTTACTCAGAGGACTTATTTAGCCTTCGAAATTCAGTTTACGATGAAAAAAACTTATTTGATATCGATACCAGGAAATCAAAATTTGACTTACATCCATTCATTTTTCTTTCAGTCTACGGTTTCGCTTTAACTGGAAACAACTATTGCTTCTTAGTCTTTCGTGCCAACATCCAAAGAGTCTGAGCTCCATGACCATGGATTAGTTTTAAAGCTTTCATTACACCCGAGCAACGCCGGGCTATTCTGATAGTGGCTAGTAAAATTAAAGACATGAGATACATTGTCAAAAAATATAATTTTCTGCCATTATACTCATTTATTTTAAGGTAAACCAAGTTTTCAATCCTCGTTGGATTTTCTAAGATTATTTCGTAAAAACTGTAGCTAAGTAATTATAATTTAATCCTGAAATAATGTCATTCTCTTGGATTAATTATAAAGTTTGAATTTTCATATTTAGATTTCTACATTAAATAACCATTGCGGATTGATATGTTAAACAAAAAGAAACAAAACCAAATCGACATTGGTTAATATCAATTTTATTGTGAAGATATTGATTTGTCTAATAAAATCTGATATACAAATATTCATATATGAAAACTATAGATAATAAGATATATAATTTTCAGCAGACATATATTTGAATACTTG